>DWUN01003888.1:0-11426 GCA_018249975.1 Passova gellias
CTCCCATTAGCGAACCAACGACCCAAGTAAAGTAAGTAAATATGTACATCTTTAATGATTTCAATTTGTTATCCTGTCAACAATTCCTTAAATATATAAGTCTCATGTAAATAAATTAAAAGCAATATTTTAATGTTGCTATTGGAAATACCTTCATTTGTTAGAATTCGTATTATTAGAGGAAAACAATGAATAAACTGCTATGTCAAATTAGTTAGCATTGTGTATAAGAAGCAACTCCATAAATATTTCAGCCAGGAAACAGAATAATTTTGGTAATTGAACAATATAATTGGGTACATTCCGTATATCGATATCTGGTTATATTTGGCATTTAAATGCCTATGTTACAGTAACTGGACAGCCGTTAAACATTGATGTGTATGCTAATATACTACTTATGTACATGTTTTTAATGCAGCTAGACAAAGAACCAATTTGCTAATCACATAAATGCTTGTCCTGGACGGGAATCAAACCCATGGCTTCGGTGCAGCAGTCAGGTTGCTAACTACCGAACCGAGACGCCAGTCCTGGCTGATCCAGGCCAGCATGACTAACATTTCTGGGCTTCGTTTCATGGAAATGCAGTAGGAATATTGCAAGGAAATATTCTCCAACATTCAAGAGAATCCTGCCCTGACTTGACTTGACTTGACTGATTCAAAATAACATATCTGGTTACATACATTGCGTTATTTATGTCTACACTATTTCTATGAAAAACTAAATCAAAATATCTTATCGGTGATAATGATAAATATGTATTTTCATAATATTATTACTAAACGATTTAGAAATACATACAAAAGGTCAGTGGAATTACATAAATTAATCTCAAAAACTCAATGACTTCAATTTATTAAAACATAAATTAATACAAAAATAATTGATTTATTACAATAAATAATCTGTTCTAACCACATAGAAGTATGTGCCAAGATCAACAGGTTTAGGTCAATACAATTTAGCGATCTTATTGCTAATGAGACCCATATGACAATATACTGTGGTCTACTGGGCTGTTAGTCGGTTTCTTAATTTTAAGATTTAGTTAATAACTATTTTATAATTATTTTTTAATTTAGTGTGTGAGAGAGAATAAGCAAGAACTAGAAAAACTGTCAGAAACTGTGTCAGAAACTGGAGGGAGAAAGCAGGTAACAGATCAGGGTGGAAGGATATTACGGACCAGACCTCTTTCTACCCATAGCTGTAGAGCTAAAGATGATGTGACAGAACAAAATACAGCTAAATTTCATCATTGGTTGGTTTATGAAATAATTATATTTTGGGTATGATTTTCATATGCATCTAATAATAACTCAAAGATAATATACAGAAAATAAATATTTTATGTTTTTTGTTGTGTGAAAATTTATTTTTATACAAAACAGATAATTAGATAAACTGTAACAGTCCGGAGAGAAAATGATGTTTTTGCTCAATCTTTAATGTTTAGTCTTTGGTTGTTGGTAACCAGAACATACAATTGTATACTTGAAAAAGTATTGAAAATAATAATTAAAAAATTGTTGAGTAGGTAGTGATTGTAAAACAAGTCTGTAATGAGCTATGGATGGGATAATTAATATTTTTTTATCCAAAGGTCATTAATTATTTATATTACATTTTTGATTTTTATAAAATGGTGATGACTAAAATTTTATTTATATTTTGTATTTTCTTAATTTTACGATCCATCAATTGATTTAATTTCGATAAATAAAAAATTACGACTCAAAGTATTATGAGCTGGCATTAGCCATATGGATATTTAGAATTTGAATAAACTACTTGAATACATACGAATTCAAAAAAGCATTCAAACCAAGCAAAAACCTTGAATATTAACTAGAATGTCTATAAATAGAAAATCGGAGTATTCGCAATATGAATGGTAAGCAATTATGAACAATAGTTTTTGTTTATGCATTTAGCGAATTGTTTATTTCATCACGTAAACTAATAAAACAAAGTAAAACGAATATCAAGTACTCCACTTAGTACTTATTTAATAAATTATGATTATTTTACATAACTATAAAAAATAATTATATTATACAATAGATATATATCAAGTAATAAGTAACTTACATGAGAAAATAGTTCTTCAGGGACAGCAATGCATCTATTGTCTTCTAAATAATTGTTCCACTCAAACTCCATCATTAAAATAATATAAAAATACAATTGATTATCATTAAATTAGACCATAATAAATTAAATTCGTTAGGAATAGTGGAACTTATAAGTTATCTCGCTATCTTCAAATTTCATTTCAGCATAAGTCAAATAGTCAACTCACTCAATTCATTACATTGAATATTGAATGAAATTGAAATTCACCCACCACTTTTCTTACAAGGAGATTGGGAATGATTTTTATTTCTATCTCATTCTGTATCCGTCGTCATTCATCCGCCTATCTTACACTTATGTCGTTCAGAAGTTTTAAATGTATAACGTTCAATCACATCGTATTTATTATCTTATGAAATATAGACCTCATCTAATAACTTTAAATAATTTAACAATTACATTTAGATATTTGTATATAGGTTTGATGACTATGAAATACTTTAATTATGTAAGTAATTCGGTTGCTAATATTTTCCGCTTCTAAATATAATTATGTTAATTGATATTGATATCTTTGGTTCTTTCGTTCACATTCAACAAATCAGTTGCAAACAGCTGATTGTCATTTCAGTCACCGTCGAGGAATCCGAATTGGTTTTTCCAAATTATTTTTATAATTACAGAATTGGTTATACGCTGAATTTCATGCAATTTTAAGTAAACACCCTTAAATACCGATAACTGTTGTAAGTGCTAACTTAAACTGTATAAAGAACCTACATCTACAACATTTCAGGGTTATAGGCTCAGCAGTTTCGGCTGTGTGTTGATTTCTGGGTCAGTCAGTCAGTCAGTCAGTCGCCTTCCTGATTCATATGGATATGGTAATTAGTTTAGCATAAATTTTTAAATGTGTTTTAGGATTTATACATTTTCATTTACAAAAATACATACAAAAATTGCTTTTTATACAGCTGAGAATATAAAGAAAACAGGAATTCGAAAATGTAGTAAAATCAAAAAATTTAGTTTGTATGTTTGTCAGTTTTATACTAGTTTATTTGTAATGAGAGAAATGTTCGATATCTCAACAGTACTTACCTATATCATTTTAGATAGATTTATGAGAAGTTTTTTGATTAATAGAAAATAGGCAAATCTTTATGATTTGTTCGACTGCATTAAAAATTTCAAGTTGCAATTGAGTATTTGTTCTTTATAGATAAACTATATTTTTTATTGCTATTTTATATTTATCAATATATAATCGTTTTTTAACAGGCTTTATTTTCATTTTTCATAATGGGTGACATTTAAATACATTGGGCGAAACGAAACGTTTTATTTGTCTTTCCTTCAGTCATACCATTCTAATGATTTCATTCATTCTACGTTTCTGACTTTTCGTGTTGTCGTCGATCGTTTAACAATAAACCAATTTATAATCTAATCTCTGAAAGTTGTCCATTATAAATTTGGGTTTCGATTGGTCGGTCGATTAGTAATAATCATTTTTAGTCAGTGCGTTCATTAAAAGTCGTGCAAACAGTGATACGAGGAATTATGTGAAGTTTTTTGTGCACAATACTTACTGTGTTGCAACATCAACAATGTCTCGATTTACCAACCAGCTGCTTAACTTAACGCCTACGAACAGCTCCAATGGCACCGACGACGAGGCCTGTATGCTGGTGAATACGTCGCAGAACGTCATCATAACCGGAGCGTTCAATGGGATACCGCAAACGTTCATTTTGAATTTGATATCCTGGGGATGCCTCATTCTGTTGTTTAGTGTGTTAAGACGGACCGCGTGGAACTATGGAAGAATGGCTTTGGTGCAGCGCTCGAAAAGCAGGTGGACCAACTTGTTCTATCGCGGCGGAGCTGGCGACGCGCTGGTGGAGCGGCGGCGCAGCGCCGACGAGTCGCTCAACATCGACGAGGGCTTCTTCACGTGGCTGCCGGCCGTGTTCCGCGTCACCCGGGAGCAGGTGCTGGCCAAGTGCGGGCCCGACGCGGTCCACTACCTCTCGTTCCAGCGACACGCCATTACGCTCATGTTCATAATAACCATCGTGTCGATAGGTATTATACTGCCTATTAACTTTCAAGGTACCAATTTACAACCCGACGCCAGTACGTTCAGCCAGACCACTCTGTCTAATTTGAACGGCAGATCCTACTGGCTTTGGGTGCACACACTGATAAGCATCTCATTTTTACCGATATCAGTGTTAATTATGAGGAGATGCACGGGGCGGAAACCGGTCCCCACGTGTTTGACCGGCACCGTGATGATCACAAATATATCTAAAGCTGATAGAAATGAGGCTACAATTCGAGCTTATTTTTCACATAACTTTCCACACATACAAATTGTAGACCTTCGGCTGGCATACAATATCAATAAGCTCAACGAAGTGCAAGAGAAAAAGGAAATGGTAACAGAGGCCCTGATGTATACGGATACATATTTCAAGAAAACTGGTAAACGCATATCAGTAAAACCTAAACTGTGTGGTCCAGAATTAGATGCTCTCGAGTATTACAGTATCGAGGAGAAGAGACTGAAGGATGAGGCAAAAAGATGCCGTGCAATTGTTTTAAACGATCCTCTCGGCATAGCTTTCCTCACCTTACCGTCATACCAGTTAGCGGAACACGTGATAAACAATTTCAGCTTGCACCGTGGCTGGGTTCTCTCGCATGCCACAAACCCATCCGACATCGTCTGGGAAAATTTAAGCGTTCAACCCGGCGTGTGGTATGTTAAGGCGATCGTGGTTAACTTCTTTCTCTTTCTTGTTCTGTTTTTCCTGACCACGCCAGCTATTATCGTGAACCTATTTAACACTGTTGTTGTGAAGCCGGACGTTCAAACGAGGATTAGCAGTTTGATTTTCGAATTCCTCCCGACCCTCCTGCTCTGGACGATGGCCGCCGTGATGCCGGCGATCGTTTCGTTTTCTGACAAATTCCTCTCCCATTGGACAAAATCTCAACAGAATTACTCTATCATGACCAAAACCGTGTCGTTCCTGCTTCTGATGACGCTGATTCTGCCTTCCTTGGGACTCGCCAGTGCCGAAGCTTTCGTTTTCTGGACGATATACCACGAGAAAGACACGTTGCGCTGGGACTGTGTGTTCCTTCCCGATAAGGGCGCGTTCTTCGTCAACTACGTGATCACCTCGGGCTTCATCGGTACCGCGCTCGAATTGATACGCTTCCCCGAACTGTTCCTCTACGTGTGGTACTTAGTCCAATCGAAGTCCAAAGCTGAAAAGAGTTACGTCAAAAAAGCCATCTTGTACGAGTTCCCCTTCGGAGTGCACTACGCTTGGAGCCTAGCGATATTCTCTATAACGATGGTGTACAGTCTCGCGTGCCCTCTGATTGCGCCCTTCGGTTTGTTCTACTTCATCTTGAAGCACATCGGCGACAAACATAACCTGTACTTCGCTTACGGTCCTAGCGACATGAGCGGAGTGGGCGGCGGACGCATCCACGCGACGGCCGTGAGGCTCATTCGGATTTCAGTGTTGCTGTTGCTCGTCAACATGGCGGCGTGGGCCGGGCTGCGGGCGGGATTCGAGGCGCGGACGATAATATTAATAATGGCGTCTATAGTCGCTTTCGGCACTTTTCTCTTGCTCAGTCCGTTCCCGAGTTGCACGCCGCCCGCGCCGTTGCAAGAAGAATCGACCGTCAGGTTCCCGGAGTACGTAGCCCCAGTGTTGACAAAGCCAGTGGACTCCCCGCCCACGTCGACGCCGTCGACGCCCGATTATGGGGCTTCATCCCCCGTCACCACGCACTCCTACAGTCCCGATCCGATAAACATATAATCGGCATCAAACCGACAGTATTCTATATCGCTAGGTTCACGAAATACGTAGATAAAAAGCTTTTTTGATAACGACTAAGAGGTGATTGTTGAAAGCAATGTAAATATTTTAATGCAATATTTTTGTATCACGATAGTTGGTTGGGTGGTGGCTATGATCTTGCGCGATGATCTTAGTCGATTGTAATGTACCTTTAACAATGGCGGTATTTTATTGAGTACCATGTTGCAATATTTACAATAATCCTTTTAAATTCTTTCAAATTATTAAAATATCAATTCATTAGTGAGATAATTATCTCCTTACACAACTTCATTAACGTCTTTCACTATAATAATAGGTTTAAAAGACAATTGTGAAACTAAATGAAATAAAATCAATTATATTATGCAATAATATGTTCTAGCACTTATTGATTAATAATCTTTTACTAATATATAATAATTTAATTATACTAGCAATAAAATTTGTATTGATAATTGTGCAATTTGAATACTAATGATTTAAAAAGTATATGTATGTACGCATGATTACTTTTCTCGTGTTAATATTTATTTCTCTAATAGACGTCTATTTTTAGAAATTGTTATAAATATTATTAATACCGACACAGCAATGGAATGTAATTTTTCGGGTAAAAGTCAACATCTTTGAAAACAAATAAATAATATCACTGAACGTTGCGAAATTTTTGTAAAGTTTTAACGGGAATAAAAGTATTTACATATTATAAAAAGTTTGTTGCTAAACGTAATAAATACATTGCACGTCGATGGAAAGGTAAACGATCAACAAGTTTTGAACAAAAATATATATCGTGTAGAGATAGTATAGAACAGTGGCACCAAACCCTTTCGTGACCTGGGATCTCTGGGAAATTTTGGTTCGCTGTAGAAAATAGAAAGGTCTAAAAACTGACTCAATAGAACAAATCTTGAAATTGAGCATTTCTGGGGACGTTTCATTAAAATATTCGCACTTTCGCAGTTTTCGAAAGAGTTTCGCAATTAGGCACTTTACCAACTTTCACCATCAAATTTGCCTAGTCTACAAGTCATACGTATATTAATATGCATTAATCCATATCCCAGCAAACATTTGATATTATTTTTATATTATTGTATTTTTATTTGTATTCGCGAACCACAGGTTGAGAACCACTGGTGTAGCACATCCTAATACGATGTACTTAGACCAATCGAACAATCGTGCAACTTTTCATTAATCTAGATTAATAGCATAATAGTAGAAATATTCAGTTTCATGTATGACATTATTCTCGTACGTAACATCTCAAGGGTATGTCGTAACTCGACGCCAGTGTTCATAGTTGCACGCGTTTCATTATCGGATCATATCGTTTGTTCTGTCGTCGGCCATTACCTCGTCATCCTATTAACATTTGCGACCGATACACATCTGTTCGTAGACTCCGCTCTGTTTTTGTTATCTTTTGATTTGTCAACGTTATTATATTTCATACTAGCTGACCTGGCAAACGTTGTTCTGCCATATAAATTATTTTTTATTGCTGCTCCTCTCCTATTCATCTTAGCGTGATGTTATATAGCCTGGAGCCTTCCTCGATAAATGCGCTATCGAACACTGAAAGAATTTTTCAAATCGGACCAATATTTCCTGAGATTAGCGCGTTTGAACAATCAAACAATCAAACAAACTCTTCAGCTTTATATTATTAGTATAGATGTCACGGCCCCATCTGTGTCATGTTAGTTATCTCCAGTGTTTATTCCTCGTAATATTAACCAGGAAGATGACTGGCCGACCCAGAGGTCGACGCGCGTCCGAAGCAGCTGAACTTAGAATCCTGCGATTTGGCACATAGGTTCTCAATATTGTGTGAGCATTAAGGAAGTAGTTTTGAAAGTTTCATCTCTAAAAGGTTGAAATATTGTAGGGAATTACGCGGGTTGTGTATTTAGACAGCTGAAATTTGAGATTCACGCTCTTGAAAACTTAAAAAAATAACACATTTATTAGTTTTTGGATTGTTTTCTTTTTGCGCGAGCAAAGCTACGGGCATATGTTAGTGTGCTATAAACGGGCAGACCTGTTAACCTTTTAAATTAAGTACCTATTTTGAGACGATTACTTATATAATACAACGGTAAACAACGGAAATATGTTTATGCACTGCACTGGTGTTTTGTTTTATTACTTCAACTGACTAGTCATGCCGCTGATATAATTTGAATTAAGTTAATATTGGATACCGAACTTATATTTACCCGTGGAATTTGTTATAATGATGTGTTGTAACAAGTTTGTCAAATTTTGTTTAAATAACTAACATTATTTCCCTTAATCCAATCTGAAGTAGGCACTCGTAAACTAGTGTATATGCAAATGCAATAAACAACGATATTTAGTGATTTTAATGTCAATCACCCGCGCCGTGGGTCTGCGATTCGAATTCTGTCACGCATCGCCGACTTTACGAAGTTAGGTGAATTTCTGAGATTACATATCACTTGTTATAATAGCGTAGGAAAGCTTAGTGTGACGACCCACGCGACTTCTCTGCGTTACGTTTTGGATAGCGTGCGAGTTCTGGCCTCCCTTACTTTACAAATGAGATAAAGTACGGTGTGATCGCGGATTTTTGAAAATTGCGTGCGTTTTAAAAATGGAATATCACTACATTCATCTCGAGGGACTCGTGTCCCGCGGTGAAACAATAAGTGTCGAGTTAAGTCATCAAAAGTTATGGTCATCTTTTGTTGTTTTAAAAAAGATAAAAGGTATGTCATATATTTTTTTTCTGGCGATCACTTCTCTATTTCGACCCAACAGCGTTACACTTTTCACGTGGTGTACGAACGACCCCAAACGCCCGCTTCATTTCATAACCGAAACCTCTGTATACGTAAGTACCTAATACGAATAGGAATTGTTTATGTTTGATTTTTTTTAAATAAACTATTTTATTTTAATTGCCAATCTGTGTATATAATGTATATTTTGTTGTATTGGTTGTCTAATATATTGCTTTAATTCGTTCTCTTTATGTAACGTTTTAATTTATTTGTATGTTTATAAACGGTATTATAATATATTTTTGTTGTAATGCTCATAATGCTAACAATATTGTTAACACAACGGCAGCTATGTATAGTTTAAGGAATATTTATATACTTCCAATTTAAAAGGAGCTTCTGTACAATGATAATCAATTTTACGATTAATAAAAAAGTTATTATTGTGTTATTTTTTTATTTAAAAGAATAATCAAATATGTGACAATATTATTGTATTATGAAAGTTAGTTATTTGTTTTTACGTTAAGTTTTCGTGTTAAAACACCTTAAGCAATTTTCATGAAATGTAATATAGACGAAGATCGGGCTGGACTCTGTGCTAGTATATTTTATTCTGTTAAAAAAATTCCTTACAGTGGTTTTTCAAAAATAAACTTGTCTTAGAAAATGTATCAAAGGAATTTGATTAGAAACCGAAATTGATAGTAAACTTTTTTGTAATGACTAGTTAAATAATAAATTTTGTCAAAATACAGATAACGATCGTTATCATTTTGTATAACTAATGGAAAACTCTTATAAAAATAATATTGGCTATCGACAACTGCTGCCAGTATGGCAGATTATGTTATCGTTGCCCGATTATTTGCGAACAGATAACCATCACTACGTATTTGCTTTGTATTATTTATATTATTCCGTTAATGGTAGTTTCTGCTGTGATCAATGTCTGGCTGGATAACAATAAAAAAAAGCAAAAATTGACAGTTTTTTTTCTTTGTTTTTAGTCTGTGCCCACTCTGCGTATATTAAAAATTGAACAAAAGAAAATAGCATGCATCATATGATCATACATTGTAATGAATGTTTGAAAGATGATCCAAATCGTCGTCGTCGCCGGCTTCGTACGGTTTCGGGGATTACGATACATACTTTGTCGAAGTATAATATAAAATGTGATTCACCCAGTGAAAGGTACACTTTCAACAGATCGGAAGGAGCGCATCTTATACAATGTTCGTTAGACTTGCATTACGTAGCGGCCCGAACGTGCTCTAATATGATAATAATTATATTAATATGCGATGATTAACGTTGCTGTTGTACTCGTGTCGATTCGCACTGAGAGTACACAATATACTATGTACTGATATGTAAGCATAGGTTTGTCCTTGTTCGAATTGTTTATGTGCATAATCTACTTCATGTTGAGTTACGGTTAAATTGCTATATTCTATATTTACGGAGTTTATGTGCAAAGGAATGACATTGTCGCATAAGTGATAATAGTTGAAGTTAGCGTCCGATGATTGGGTCAATGATTGGACAGATCTTCGATTTAAATCGTAGGTAGTCTTTCGGAAGCATATTATCAGGGGGCAAGTAAAACCCCTGGAAATATATGCAAATCGTTGCTCAATATGTACGTTACAAGTTATTAGTAATGTTTAATGAGAACCGGTAATGTAGGTATATCTGATATGAATACATACTTTACGATTATAATTTTTATATACTTGACTCTACATTTTATGTAACTTTACAAGACTTGGTAGAGGTATGAAGCGGAGGTTGAAATAGTGTAATAGTCGATCTTTGATAAATTCAGTAAGACCTGTCCATTTTTGGACTTCAAACGAAACTACAGCTGTGTAGGTATAATTAGGAAATACAATAAATAGCCAATTGCTCAATGTAGGTACACTTTGTAACACAATTAATACTATTTTCGTTCTTCCCGAGTTCATTGACTTGACGAAACGGTGTGAAAGCCGAATAATGCAATAGATAATAAACAAGGCATCGACTAACTTAAAACTCCAACCTGTAATATAATTTTTTTTTTTTTTACCCTTTTGTTGGTCCACTGCTGGACCGGGTCTACCAATCAGCACTTGGCCAGCGTGGTAGACTATGGCCTAAATCCTTCTCACTATGAGAGGAGTAATATAAATACTTATCTAAATTGTTGGCAGCTTGTAGCTACCCTTTCAGACATGTCACCAATCCAGTCTTTTTATAGTTAACGGCGCGCGTGTAAATTGCTTGAACAAAGAATTTTTTATTAAGCCGCACCTACGGGCTTCATATTACCAAACAAAACACGACCATGATTTTATCGAAATAGCATTACATCATTATCTCGTTGGGAAGTAAACAACTGAAGTTTAAGTACATGAACACTGAACAGTGTGTATCCAGTTTTGTTTGCACAATATATATAGTTATATTATAGCAGTTATATTATCGTTTGGCAGTTAATCGTTAAATAACCGTTCCACATATGTAATGTAGAAAACGAAATATTGCTGCGAACATTTTTAAGGATGTGCGTTTTTATATAATAAAAGCAAAAACACGCAATAAGATCGTCTGATATTAAAATGTAGCAGTAGCCCGAGCACGAACTTTACCGAAGTTGTAAATGTTACGGTATCGAGAATACGATACCTTTACATTACGTTTACATTAGTCGGCAGCACGAAGTACTATC
>DWUN01003889.1:0-11426 GCA_018249975.1 Passova gellias
AGATTAGCGCGTTCAAACAATCAAACAACCAAACAATCAAACAAACTCTTCAGCTTTATATTATTAGTATAGATATAAACGAATGAGTACTCGCGGCGAGAGAACGGGTCAGTTTCTGAATGAAACGATCTTTATAACTTGTTCTACATCCATACGATTAATTTATCCACACGTGGATTTGACGTTTTTAAAGTAAACACAATTGCGGTGCAAATATCTTTTTTAAGTATCGAAAAACATGTGCAATCGTAAAAGCGCATTCAGCTTCGGCGAGCTTAAACGTAAAATCACTTTATGCGTCAACAAAACGCTATCAGTCCTTGCGTTGTTCAATTTCGATATAACAATATCGGTGCAAGCAATAAACAATTCAATTTTAAGTGTAGATTTCTAGAAACGAAACCCACTTCCCGCATAATTAGCCGGCCGCTCGTTAATGGCGAGGTTGCGGTTCGAGTGTGGGCGAGTGAACGCCACGTGGGCGGCGCCCTTTCGGCTCGAACTCGGCAAAAAGTCTCAAACCCGCACGGTTCGTAAATGTCCCTTCCTGTTTCGACCGTGAACACCAGACGCGTTTCGATACTGCTAATGGCGAGATGATTAATCTTTGTAGCGATAGATCAATTCGACCGCGTCGTGGTTTAAATGCATTGCGACCGCGAAACTGGAGGTCGCCGGTTCGATTCTCACTCAGGACAATTGGAATTTAGCTCATTCGTTTGCTGTTTTTGTAACGTAACATCACGCCTGTAATCCCAGAACGGGTAGGCGGAGGAGTGTATTACACCCCCACATTTCACCGGTTACGTTTAAGCCCCGCAATGGAATAGGTGGTGAGCCTATTGCCATGCACCGGGCACACATCCAGACTCCGAGTCGCTACTAGAAATTCTAAATTAGAAAAATCCAGCAGTACCCAACCCGGGATTTGAACCGAGGACCTGCCGATCGGCAGTCGCGCTAACAACCGCACGACCAACGAGGCTGTCAAAATTAAATTACAATTCGAACTCAAAAATATTCAATTATTACTCGTTATAACGGTGATAGAAAACATCTTGAACAAACCGGCTGCTCACTTTAAAGATGTTATAAACTGTATAATATCGGGTTTGAGTTGCGTGAAGTCTATCAATCCGCACTTGGCCGGCGTAGACTAAGGCCCAACCCTCTCAGTATCGGAGGAGACCTGGTCCAGCACTGGACCAATCACGAGGGTCGGAAAAACAACACTATTGATGGACCTCAATAGGATCCTTCTCAGACATAAGCTATACTTGAACTCAGTTGATTTAGACGTGTATAGGATACTGACAGTCCTATTAATACTGTCCTATTAGAGGTCCATTGCAGATGTTCGCGTTTATTGCGGAAACAATCCACAATTACCCTCAGCGATATCACACGGGGCTTTTCAAAGGCACCAGAAGAGCTTCCTCCAAAGCCGACCATCACACTGGCGACTTCTCGAACGTTGCAAGTGTCTATAAGCAGCGACCAATTACCATCAGGTGGAACGTCTGGCTGGTAAGACAACAAATGTAAAATAAAAAAAAGGGCGTGCGTGCGTGTGTGTGACTCAAATCGTTTCTTAAGGAGTGAACTCCAAAATGAAAATTTCGAAAAACAAACTCACAACGCCTCCTCCTTCTTCATCTTCAGCTCCTCGTCGGACTCCCGGTAGAACTTGAGCGCGTACCTGTTGCTGTCGCCGCGGCCGCGCGCCCTGTTCGGCTGGTAGTTGACGGCGACCACATCGAACGACCCGGCACCGGAGCTCGCTGTCCCCAACAATGTAATATTTTAATGTATGCGAATAAAGACTTTTTCTTTCTGTCTATCTTTCCTTCTTTCTACCTTTCCATCTTTCTTTCTGTCTTTCTATATTTCTATCTTTGTTTCTTCCTTCCTTTCTTGCTTTCTTTCTTTCTATCTCTCTTTCTTTCTCATATGCGACTAGCTTTGTTTTTGACCTCGTCGGCATGGATTTTTGGCGTGGACTTTGGGCAGCATTTTAATATCGTAGGATACTTTTATTGCAAATTTATAGTAATTTTTTTTGAACCTTGTATTACATTATTGTATCATTTGCATTGCAAGTGGAAAAAATGTAATTATTTACATCATCGCATTAGATAGATCAAAGATAACAGTATTTCTCTACTATACAATGGATCTCTCTTCGTTCCCTCTTCACCACATAGTATAAAACTAAGTTAAATAGTATAAAACTAACTATGACTAAGTTGCGGGCAATAGCTGGTCACTACACAGTATAAAACAAAGTCGCTTTCCGCTGTCTGTTCCTATGTACGCTTAGATCTTTAAAACTACGCAACGGATTCTGATGAGGTTTTCTTTAATAGATAAAGTGATTAAAGAGGAAGATTTATATGTACGGGACATGGGATGGGATACTTTTAAGAAAAAAATATTTCTTACGAAAAATAAAAAAATTTGTTTGTCAATTTTTTCAAAGTATTTTAGAAAATTAAAATACTGCCCAAAGTCACTATTCCACGCGGACGAAGTCGTGGGCAAAAGCTAGTAACTAATAAACCACAGCGATTCTAATACAACAATCAGATATGATGCTGAATTATGAATATAGTGGGCTGTGTCGACCTATCGAATTTGTCGGATTATAGATTACTGCCTCAGACCCGTATAGTCCGGATTTTTTTGACCAAAGAATACCTTGTAATTCGTCAAATTACAAAATCTATTTCAACTACGAACTATTATTGAAGTTTTACCGAACTTTGTATTTACAATCAACAGTGATAGGCATGTCAGGTAGTATGTACGATTAGACAAGGGTCGTATTACCGGAAGTCCACTGTGATTCTTCCTATTTCCACAGCCCAAACAACAGCCTCGTCCGACCGTACAGTCCGAAGTCAACGACAAATCTCGCCGGCAACTACAACCGGCCCCAGCCGCCCCCCTACATGGGCATGGGCTCCGCCACGAACTCCCTGCACCACCGCAAGAGCGCCACCACGGAGAAAACGACGCCCTCCACCAGCGGCCACACGCCGGAACACAACCGCGGTCATCTCGCCCTCGAGGAGTCCCTCAAACTCCTGAACGAGGCTAACATCGCTAGCGAATACGATAATTCACTGCACAAAGATCCAATTATCGATTTGAATGACGGCCCCGATGATTATGTACCGATCAAACCTGACGGATACGTGACCATGAATGGGGATTTGGACGATATCGATGTACCCGAGTTGGCTAAATACGGCATTACCGGAATAGGGGCCATTTGACATGACGTTCCGATGGACGGTGATCCGCCCGTCAAAACGTGGTTCTGCTAACTGGCAACACCGATTTAGTAATGTTTGACAGAACGACATGTTACAACCGCCATTTTGGCAATTTGACATTTCCACGTCAACGTTGGTAGAAAAATGAAACTGTTGTTGTAGAATTGTGCTTATTAATAATTTCGTATGGAATAATCCAATATACAAATTTATTTTATATAATTCAGTATACGTAAATCGTTATTCAGAATTAAATAAAAAAAGTATTGATAGCTTACTAGCTTGGGGTTTATCCTCCCACTCCAGTTTGCAATGCGGCACATTTTGACTTTAGAAAAGTTATATGCGTTTTAAGATTAAATGTCACTCGCTTATACAGACAACTAGCGCGGTAGCCTACAGCCTTAAACCTTTCATTATAAGAGGCGACTCCTGTTCGAAATTGGAACAATAAAAAAAGGTCATAAAACCAAAGCAGCAATTGATAATAATAGACTTGATATTATGAGCTAGTCAAAAACATACTTATAGTTAAAATATTTACTCTTAATATTAAGATTATTAATTCAACGAGCATTTTTGAACTAAAACCGAATCTTGTTATTGTAGCTATAACTAATATCTTAGATTTTTAAATATTAAACAAAATTATTTATGTCATTTGTAGTTTGATAATCTTGTTAGCGGTTATGTAGTCAGTGATAATGTCTAGTCAATAAAATATATATCGAACACAATTTGTTATTTATTGTCTATGATTCCTGTCATTTCACTGAATGTGAAAAGTTACAAAATTAAAAAAAAAATCAAAAGCATGTTTTAGAACACGACCGACATTTCTTGAATAAACTACCAACTATTAATTAACCAAGCATCATTGATTCTTTACTTATCAAGTTAATCGCAAAATTAGAAAACAATGCTTGTAGCGATCGGGTTAACGCCCTCTAGTGACAAGTGGCAGCAGTCTCAATTAGTTTTAATTAAACTATCTTCGTGAAATTAAAAAAAATCCCTGTGTGCCAATTTGTACTTATAATAGTCGATAAAACGAAATCGGAATTTATAACAACATCCTCGTTTATATTTTACATTTACGAAATATAATATGAAAGTATTGGTACCAATTCGTAAGAAAACGGCAATTTTTTTTATGTAATAACGTTTATTAAATAAATAATAGTACATTAAAATGTCTAACAAAATATTTGTGCACTGGTTTACGTATTATAAATACATTAACAATTAACACATTACATAATAATGCAAATAAGTTTGGGACAGATAAACGTAGATGAAAATTAAATTTAGTAATAAATACAAGATAATATTTATCTTGGGGTATAATCCTATAAACCTAATTACTTATCAACAACATCCATCACATTGATATAATAGATCTTCATATCTTAAGAGATCTATCCATTTATCCCCCATTTATTTTAACTAAGGATAAATACAATCACACATTTTAAGCTAAAAAAAAGGCAAGGTATGACATCTTTAAAATTATAGCATCTTAATAAAGCTACGACATGCGCATGTATAGAATCTCCAAGCAAGTCATAAAGAATATTGCTTATTCAGCATATTCTTTGAAATATATACGATACTGGCCAAAACAACGTATTTTTTTCTAAAAGAGCATAACATTGACTTAAACCAGTTTTAAAAAAAGAATATGGTATATCTTGGTTCGGAGTAGACTATTGCATAGATCTTGTTGAATCTTAACTAATGTACAAAGTCATAAATAAACAAAATAGAATCAACATTTTTTGTATAGCAAGTCTTCGTTTATAATTTTTTGTTAATAACAAATAATATTGAAGTAATAATACCACTTTTGTACTGAAAATAATACTATAATACCATTATTACACCTTATTTATGTTCACCTAATCGATTTTTAACCAACTTTAAAATTATTTCAACTTATCCATAATGGTGTGTGAATATATTGTCATTTTTTTGCGAAACACAAAAGGAAAATATTTTTTAGCTTCTGTTACAAATTTCCGAACAGATCTTTGACTTCGCACTTGTTGGCGACCTCTAGTGGTTGAAATTCAAACTATATACGGTATATCAATACAAGTACATAGATTCTTCGCAGCAATGTTGTATGTTTTTTTTTCCCACACATAATATCGGTTATATTTTTATGTAAAACCGTTATATTATCAAGTACTATATAGCATCTGCAAAATCGGATACATGTACTAAACAAGGTTTTGTTGTTATACTTTTTCTTCTCGACTGGAATGTTTTTAATCTAAATAACATCCTAATGCATTTTAACGATCACATATATTTTCTCATTCATATGAAATGTTGGTTATTGTTCAAGTGGCTTCCAGCAGACCACAGCGCGCATGTCGTCTGGAGCCGCGCCGAATATCCTGTTGCCGTTCGGATCCACGTACCGATTGATTTGGTAGTCCAGCAGCGTTTTGAAGCCGAGGACGTCTGTGCCCAGTTGCTGTTGGAAAAATAACAATATAGTATTTATACGGTTAAAAAATGGTGATATAAAAGTGCAGGAACCGTTAGTATACTGTTGGTTCTATCTTGATTTTATTACCTAAAGAATATTTATTTTCATCTTATTTATTTATTCTTTGATTAATAAAATGAAAATAACAAATGGCGAACGTAATGCCTAATGGTATTCTCTGTCAGTCGACCCCGGGTGGATCGTGAGAGACTGAGACGGGTGTCTGATTATACTAAATAATATTCTATACCTACTACATACTCCATAATACGAAGAATGTACAAAAATACAGATACAAACATTACATGTAGATATATAAAATTGTAACCCAGAATGGTGTTAATTTTGATATCCGAAATGTTTATGAGATAAATGCTAAAATACGGATTGGTCTAAGCAATGTTTGTATAAACCACAGCATGTTGCAGGTGGGTGGGGTGGTGGTGGTGGTGGGGGGGGGGGATGTACCTGCGTGAGCGGGCTGGTGTTGGTGGTGAAGACGCCGGCGAAGCGGCGGCGGACGGCGCGCTCGGCCGTGGCGTGCTCGAGCGCGCGCACGGCGGCCACGTTGTCGCGCGCCGACAGCGACGCGCACGTCGCCATCATGAACGAGTGCAGCACCGCACCTGCGACCACGCGCCGTTTACTTTATTCTATTGCTTTCTTTACTGTATAGACAACGACAAAGACAGCAAGCCAGACGACTTAGCTACTACGATTTAGCTACTGCTAAGTCGTCTGTCTTGCTGTCTGCAGTCTGCAGTAGTAAATACTTATTGTAGTTTTACTTTCATCTCTACAATTTTGTACGCCGTAAAAGGCGAAATATGACTTGGACTAATAATCTTGTCACATCTTATATGTACTCATATTTGTGCAAATAAACGTCTTTGTCTTTTGTCTGTGTCTATAAAATAGATGAAATCAGACATGAACATGAAAAATTCAGAATTTCACTGCAGATCAGCGCCAGTGGTTTTCTACAGGCAACGCTGAGTGTACCCCCTTTCCGTCCATCCATATTTTTTAGGATTGTAATTTTTTCTTTTTTTTTTGTTGTTTTTGTTTCTTTTTTATTGTGCATTTTTTTTGCTGGGCGAAATAAAAATTTTCATTCTTTCTTTCTTAAGAAACTAAACGGTGCCACATTTTTTGCGATCTACAACTGTATTGTGCCACGATCGTTCATAATACATTCGTAAACACATGTCTGTTTCCCATAAGGACAGGACGGTCGATATCCGACCGACCTGACGTACCGCTGTCGCCTATTCTTCATCACTGCATAGTATAAATCAAAGTCGCTTTCCGCTGTCTGTCTCTGTCTTAAGATGCTACGATTATCATATTTCCTTACCCTTGCCCGGAGGCAGCATGGTGTCCCGTACGTGTCCCTCGACGAACTCCAAGAAAGTCATGATCTTGGCCAGGCCGCCAGAGAGCTCGATCTCGGGCTCATCTCGTGCATCGAAGTTTAGCGCAACAGCCACCGGACTCCCCGTGGCTTTAAACATTTACTTGATTATCCCTACTAATATTATAAATGTGAATGTAAGTATGTTTGTTACGCTTTCACGCGAAAATCCTTAACCGATCATCATAAAACTTTTTACACATATTCTATAAGGTATTAGAAGAAAACTAGGATACGTTTTAAGAAAAAAGAAATCTTTACGGATGTTACAAAAAGTAGGGATACAATAACTGTTTTCTTCAATACAAACGTGGTTGAAGTCGCGGTTGAAGTGGTTGAAGATGCTTTCTTCAACAAGACACAAGTCACAACTAGTTTGCAATTTGTTTCATTAGCGTCATCGTGGATAATATGGACTTAGTGATTGACAGGCAATTTTCAAACGCATGTAACTGTGTAGTCTGATATGCGTGTTGAAACACAAAAATAATTAAATCGATTGATGTATGACTTCAGGCTATTGTACTGTGAGTACTTACAATCCACCAGTACAATGCTAAGTCGCGCCAGGAGCAATGCGTCCCAGCACGCTTCGATGCAGTGTGCATAGTCCTCTGTCGATATTTCGTGTTTTAGAAACTGTTCCAGTTCAGCCTTCTCGTAAAACGAGGATACTATCATTCTGAAAACAATGACAATATCTATAGGGCAAGATTAAACAAAAATAACAAGATCCTAATTTTGTTCGTCAACAGCGAATATTTTTTAACAAATTGGCACAATTTACAACTTAGATCAGACTAGCTCAAAGAAAGAACAATGAAATAAGAAGGGACAAGAAAAAAACAAGGCACAAAGTGAAGGGATCGAAGAAAGAACCAAAGAGTTAATAATAAATAGGGAGCCATGATAAATAACGGCATTTAAATGCAAACCAGTTAATGATTAGGGTTGACGATATAAACATTTTAATTATCATATCAGCTTGATACTCTAAAAAACTTACTCGATAACTTTCTGTTTGTGCTCATCCCTCATCGGTTGAGCGATGAATTTAGGTTCGTTGCTCTCTCCCTTTCCTTCGGGGCTGGTGGTCAGGTGCGTTAGAATTTCCCCCAAGTTGGAAGCGCTAAGAAAATCGCTGATTTCTGACAAGAGAAAAGTATATCAATGTTCATAACATTATCTAGGAACAGTCATATGGGTATAGTAGGCTTTTTGCTACATTTTAATATCCGGCGAGTCAACTAAATCTAGTGTAAAAGGATCAGTTGAGAATGAAGGATTTGTGTTGGTCAATTCTTCGTCAGCATTATAATTAACCTAACTTTAGCAGAACACAATCAATTCATGGAGAATCGCTTTGAATTCATCGCTTTCACACTACCGTGATCTGGTGGTCACGTCATCTACGGGACTAAAGGCGTAGTCTCAGTCAATAATCAAAAACCTTTTAACCACAATAATAACCATTTCTTCAAGCTACGTAGTTTTAAGTCACTCGGCCATTATGTTCCACTACCTTTGATAAGAAATTTTTAGTCAATTTCATATTTTAAGTTCAGACACACACGAGCTTGAAAAATCGAAGAAAATGCTAAATCCGAGTATCTCCAAGACCTACAGTTCGTCCATGCTCACCTATAAAATATCCCTTTTCCCGCAGCCTAGTAATGGTGTAGATGGAGTTGAGCGAGTTCCCTCCCAATTCGTAGAACCCAGCCGCCCTCGACAGGGTTCCTCTAGCAGCTCTCCCGAGGACTTCTCCGACGGTTTCGAAGAGAACCTGTGCGGCTTCCATATCTTTTGCCGCAACACCCGAGTAGTCTATATCTAGAGGTATGGCCGCATCATCTGTTAACATTAAAATAGATAGATAGTTTACGCTTTAACCATATTTGAAAATGGAAATGGAATGGAGCCCACAACCTTCGGCTCAATGGCCACAAATGAACTTGAACTTTTAGAACTTGACTCAAAGTAATTTTTGGTTGGAACAATCTACGTTTTCACATTAGTTTCAATTCTCACCATTGTTGTTAGTGTTCTCGTACATTTTCAACAGCGCTTGTCTGTCAACTTTTCCGTTGACTAAAAGCGGTATAGTATCGATAACGATAGCCTGCAACAGATACGAGGTGTTATTTTAAAAGAATCCTCTTTAACGACATATATTCAGAACAGTCACTTGCAATAATAATTAAATTAATAGCTAAGAACAAAGAACCTATACTGGTCGATATGCACTGAGGGTCAACGACTCAAGTTTCTCAACCAAATAAACAAATTCCTAACAAGTTAATATAACATTAAGAAAAAATCAGAAAAATACTTTTTTTTTATTTCAATTTCTACATTTAAATTTAAAAAAAAATTTTAAATAGGCTGGCAGAGCATTATAAAATTTGACAATACCTGCGGTATCATGTAGTGGGTGAGAGAATTCTCCAAAGCAGTTTCAATATGGTGACCAGACAGTCTTGCTTCCGGCTTCACAGTGACGAATGCTAGAATCTCTGCGTTCCCACTCTCCAAACCGTAGCAGAGTACCACACCTGATAGCAGAAGTTCATAAAAGAATTGTATTCTTAAATATTTGGTGACCAGGCAGACCAAGGGGCAGAAAGAAATTACGATTTATAACATTGGTACAAAATAAAATGTTTACCCTTATCGACGCCCTGAACAGCGTTCACAGCTCTTTCAACCTCTAGAAGGTCAACCCTGTGACCTCTAATCTTTATTTGCGAGTCAGTTCGTCCGGCGTAGAGAATCATTCCCTTTTGCAAAATTCCGAAGTCACCAGTGCGGTAGAGTCGGCCAAAATCTAAAAATATAGATACAAGATTAATTGTCATTTTTATATTACAAGGTAGCAAATTGGTAAAATCCAGCCCAGATTTCTGGATTAACTGGAGTCCTAACAGATCATGTATCATTGAGGACTGATTTGAATTTCTTCTTGTGTTATAGCATCAGTGGATATGCTCGCTAAAGCCGAGAAACAATGGCAAAATAATTTGTGCCTTCCATCTTCCTCAAAAACCCAGGTATAATTCGGTAAAAACGCCTCAATTTAGTTGTTACCTGGATGTGATGCATGGGGGTTGTCGCAGAATTTTTCAGGCGCCTGTCCTCCAACGTATCCAGCAGCTAAATTGGCTCCCGCCACCCACACCTCGCCTGGCTCAGATTCCCTGGACGGGTTCATTTCTTCATCCAGGAGATATATTGCGGAGTTGTCAATAGGTGCACCTATACGTAGTGCCAAAGTACAAAATACAGTGTTATTTTTTTACCATGACCTATACCGATAACAGTTATCGATAATTGAGTCCTTGATTATAATAATGATGATAAAGACAATAATGATGATTATGATGATGATGATGATGATGATTACAATGATAAGTGTTTCATTAATGTTCAAATTGTCTCCTTACATTTTTTCGTCAAACTCTACAATTGCACGTTTAGCAAAATACTCGTGTGTGTGATATGATTACCAACATCCCATGGACATATGAAGCAGGAAATGGGCTTTGAATATTAAAACTGCTCATTTTAAATTACTAAATTAATATCGAATAACAGAATGATATCACTATTCAAAGCTTAATTATCTAGTACGTATCGTAATAAAGAACCGAAAGGGTGTTCATCATTTAAACATTGTGATGTAATATGACTTTAATCCAATTAAGTGCCTCTAGTACTGATTACATTGATACTCTTATTAGATTTCCATTACAAAAAACACAATTACCAATCGGAATTGTAGGGAATATGTCCAACTGGGACATCTTTTCGAGAACGTAATAGGTGACGTCCCCCATGACCTCGGTGCTGCCATAAAAGTTGGCCAATTTGTAACCATGTTGATCTCCGAAATATCGTAGAAACTGCGCCGCCAGATCCTTGTTGAGGGTTTCGCCAGAACAGACCCAAAGCTTCAGTTGCTGTAGCGGTCTTTCTGACGGATTCAGGGACAGATACATAAGGATGGAACGGAGAAGTGTTGGCACGAGGACTAAGCGTTGGATCTGTGAAAATAATGTTATTGAACTAAATCGATTGTACATAGACAAGCCTTCTCAATTACCAACTAGCATTCATCTACATGAATTTGGCGATTTTTAAATAAAAAAATAAAAAAACGAAACATCACGCCTGTAATCCCCGAAGGGGTAGGCAGAGGAGTGTAGTACACCCCCACATTTCACCAATTACGTTTAAG
>DWUN01003890.1:0-11425 GCA_018249975.1 Passova gellias
ATATTTCTTCATAAATTCACCTGTGGGAATAGACTTAGTTACAAGCTTAAAGATTCAAAATGAACTCATCCGTGCATAATATTATTGTAATGTACTGCATCACAATAATCGCCGTTGACCTTTCGAAAGGTTAGTGTTGTTTTGTTTCTTTTAAATTAGTCGATTGCAACCACAATTTGTTATCGACCGTGGTGCACGGCGAGGCTCAGCTCCCATGGATTTAACTGGACCGTGATTCATGATTAGCTAAATGATTAAATCAAAGTTTATTATCGCAAGTTAGTAATTAACTAGAGTCCTGTTCTTACCCAGTTCCGCAAGCCGTGTCAAGAATCTTCTTGCAGCCATGCTTCCTGAGCAGTCCGGTTAGGAAGTTCTTGTATTTTTGCGTTCGCTCATTGGCGTCCCCTATGAATTTGGTCCAAACCCTCGCGGCTTTACCGTCCGCGTACTGATCTTTAACGCCCTCTGAAGGTATACCTTGAGACCTCGAATGGAAAACTTTGTCGGCCGACATTCTCTATGATCTCTGAAATGGTACCAGATTTATTAAAATTCGATTTTATGAAACGTTGTTATACAATAGGAATTTTGAAAATAAGCCAAATTCAACTTGAAAATATTCCTATATTCGAGCCAGTGCGGCATATTTAGTTTATTACTTTAATAGCTGACGACCGGACAGAAAATGCCCTATCCAAAATGTTCGTTATCTATTTACGAAATAAAAGCTATAATTAAATATAATCAGAATTGATTCTTAATTACTCTTTTACGGCACTGTTTTGAGTCTAGAACCATTATATTTCACGAGTTCTAGTAAACCTAATATTTCGCAACATTTGATAAAAAGAGAGAAAGGCACATTCGAAATACTAATTAGCGTATGAGTGTAAGGTGAGTTAACACTCCATAAATAAATTATAACGATGAATATACGTCACGTGTTCGTGGATAGGAATACATAATAATAGTATCAGTGCGAAAGTGTTTGTTTGTTTGTTTGTCCCCCTTTCCCGCCAAAACGGAGCAACGGATGGATGTGGAGATGCCTTTTATCACATGCGATGCTTTTCTGCAAAGTCGATAACGGTTATTTTCCTTCTGTAGTTTTACACACATGATCTGTACAATATACATCATTTTTTAATGTAACGTAAGTAGTTTCGCAGTTCACACGATGTTTAAACCGTCGGAGTAACTGGCTATGTGCCGCCAATTTGGAAAAAGCATCTCTTTTAATTGCCGTTAACTGGTTTGAGCGCAGTTGCTTGATTAACCCCAAAAATATGGGTTAAAATACACGCATTACACGAATCCATCTAGAAAAAAATACAGTTTCAGCTCTATCCTGGCGCTGACTTCCTGTTATTCGACAGAGTTGTGGTATTTCCACGACAGGAGTTCCTTATCTATAAAAATGTATTCAGCTCTTTGTAGAGACAGTATGCACCGACATAATTTTACATTCTCTTAAAGATTTTTCAAACTAAACTATATAGAGCGAAAACGATGAATATATTCATCATAAGTTTATAATAAACAATACGTAGCTCCGGCAAATACTTGCCATTTTCCGTTCCGTAAAAATAACAATTCTGCGAACGGGGAAAATAATTTCTGTCACCGTTTTCATTAGCACTATACTTATACAGTCCGATCGATCGCCGAGCTAGCGTTCCCGAATGGAAGATTCATTTAATTTAACTTTGAAATCACGCAAATTGTACAACTTACGAAATGATGCAATCGTCGGTCCGCCCGCGTCACTCCGCTCGCTCGGCCACACTGGCGCGGTGCGGCGCGCGCTCCGCCTAATATATGTATTGCTATTACTCAGTGATAACTTGCGATCCGTCCACGAAATCGCGGAACCGGTTGCTCTCGCACGAGATTGATGACATTAGTTTACTTGCGCCTCGTTTACTCGGTGAACGCGGCTTGAAATTACTACAACGAGTTGTTGTCCTGATATAAAATCTGAGCAATACTATATTTTGCATGTGTTTTGCGAGGAAAATTTTTATCAATGTCTATTTAATTTCAAAGACGTGTCAGTAAACAACCTTTTTGTGATCGAGTTCAAACGGGACATTTTCGGTTGATTTATTTTCCTGTACCTCCAATTTTTGCATCGGAGGCTACTCCGACGCTTTTGGAGTAAGGGCTGTGCCTTCCATATTAGAAGGCCATGCCCGGGGAAGAAAAGCGTCTCTACTATTGTAGAGACCCTTTTCGCAGCAACAAGAGCATTCCCAAGCAATTAATTCAATAGTTCCCACCGAGTAACACATTTTAAAATATAATTACCCCCTCCTTGTAGCTAATTGTACCCAGACATATGTTTTTGGAATATATACAATCTCAATGCATTCATGTAAGCCATAAAATTCTTAGCAACGACTTAAAGTTTATTACATAAAGATGAGGAAATGGATTTGTTAAAAATACGATTATTATGTACCAAGTATAACATAATATCAGTATGCAACATAGATAACATAAGTAGTTTTACATGATTAGGCATTAGAGAATACGCTTGGTGATAAACAGTGTACTCGTATTGCTCATTCAGTTAAGCAACGACAAGAGACTGTAACTTAGTATTAGCTTCCGGATATATTATGTTGCTAAATAATTCCATGACTCTGCATTAATATTATGAGGAAAGTAGGTAACGTTCATAATGGAACAAATGAACCTGATCGTCAATAGATACAGACAGTTCAATTATCGCAAAGCATTCGGGCTCGATTTTCATATGATTGTTTTTCCTTTTTTCAATGATAAAATTCCATAAACTTGTTCGAACAAAACTCAATAAAGTTCCTACTACACCTATTTTTACTGTGAAGCAATCGTTACTAAAAAAATTACTGGTCTGTCTGAACGGCGTGGAGGCGATGATCTCGGGCCTTAGGATGTGCAACGTCCCTATCTGACTTACGTCGAATAGGACAGATAATGTATTACTAAATGGACTCTATTAACATATTCGTACAATCCTATTCGCCAGCCGCCAATTGTGACTGCCGATTGTTGGTTTGTTCTCTTCACATAAAAAAATATTCGGCGAGATTTCGACAACAATTTCTGAAATTCCTAATCTAGCTATATTACAAATGGATTATTTATACTTTATTGACTACATAATGCATTCTCTACAAGCTAACCCTTGAAACGTTTTGTAGTGACTCGACCGGACACGGGTTTACTCTCTCATCTTAATGTATAAGATCATACTCTACCACGCTGGCCCAGTGCAGATTAAGCGGTTTCATACACCTGGGACAACATTATGAAGAATAGTAGGTGTGCAGGTTTCTTCGCGACGTTATCCTTCATCATTGTAGCGAGTGATATTCAATTGTTAACATATAAAACGTACGTAACATTGTAAAGTCAAATCTTCGTAAGGCTGTAGTTGAAGAAACTTGTACTGTAATTCGACATCACAACCGAACGAAATGATATAGTTATGTAAAAAAGATAAATATTTGTATACGAATGGAAGCCGATGCGTTATCGGTGTAATATGTGCTATTGCTGCTGCCACGGTCATGTTATCGCGTTCAGCTGCGGGTCAGCGTGGACTCGACGAACGTCCGATACAAGAACAATTTGGCGAACCGGTTTCCGACAGACATCACCGTGTCGTTGTCATAGTGCAGTTCACGAGATACCAAGCCAACGGGCTACTCCAATGCTAAGTTACAATATGCCTTTTAACCCCACCCAATTTCCAGCCTGCCGCGAAAATGTACGCACACACAGACAAACGTTAACAGGACTGTAAAGATACCTCGACATGCTGTATAGTGCCGTTTTGGTGTTCATGAATAATTTTCTTACACCTATTACGTCTAAGACGCGCTTCAGAAGGAAGGGAACGCTTACTAAACCGAGTTCCATCGTAACTGGATTGCCATGAGACCTATTCATTCGAGGTAATCTCATTGATGATATAGTGTTATTTACGGAATAAAACGATGTATTTTTGTTGCAATAAGTATAATTATAATAGTAATCGATGACTTATCACACGATGCTCAATGTAACATACAAATTTAAATCTTCCACCGACCGACCCCAACCTTAAACAACTAAGTATGCCTATATTACGCCTGATGAACGCGAGCACGTCGCCCACCAATATAAAGGGAGATTTTGGAAGATACCGTTCTTAAGAGATGATAATCGATATCATCGCCGATAGGTCGAAATAGATTTGCACGTTACCGAGTCAAAATGGAAAAAAGAAAAACAAATCAAAATAAGGAAATGCTTACGTCACCAAATACAATCCTAAAAAATACGTGTTACACGCGATACCCTAACGGACGCCACAGCGGATCGGCCATAGACAAAATGAAACCGAAATGCGCCCTGGAGCAGAGTACGTAGCGGGCGGGCGGCGGCTACATGCCGGCGCCCACGTCCGAGGCGTCGATGCCGAGCATGGCCAGCTCCTCCAGCTCCTCCTTATTCCTGGAGCCCGCGCCCTCCGCCCCGCCGTCCGCGGGCGCGGCGTCCCGCTCGGCCCTCGCCTCG
This sequence comes from Passova gellias, assembly GCA_018249975.1. Taxonomy (NCBI): domain Eukaryota; kingdom Metazoa; phylum Arthropoda; class Insecta; order Lepidoptera; family Hesperiidae; genus Passova; species Passova gellias. Next base: position 4,552 of record DWUN01003890.1, read on the forward strand.
CTGCCGGCCTGCGAGTTCTGACCGTTGGCGGCGTTCTGATTGCTCTTGTTGTTCTGACTCTTGCTCTTGGGCCCGTTCTTGTTGGGGCGGCCGACGGCGCCGGGCCGCTTCTGGCCGGGCACGAGCGGCACGTGCGTGTCGTAGAGCTGCGGCCGGTGCTGAAACAGCGGGTTGTTGAGGTCGAAGGGCATCATCATGGGCATCTGCGGCGGCTGGCCCAGCAGGCTGAGCTGCGGGAAGGGCGGCATGCCCAGCGGGAAGGGCGCGAGGCCGGGCGCCATGCCGAACAGCTCCTGCTGCGCCTGCACGATGTCGCTCGCGGCTTTCTTCACCTCCGTCGGGAAAATGATGTCCAGCGCGTCCTGGAAGTCCTTGGGGAGGGCGGGCGCGGGCGGCGCGGCGGGCGGCCTACAACAGAATTACCGATGTCAGTCGAACATTGCCGATCACAACAAGTATTGAACGTAAAGTAAAGTATTGAACTTTTATAAACAGAACTTTAAGTTAGTATGTATACTAATGTTGGCAGTTGCATTGTCACTTCCCGAGAGGTAAGAACATATTTTTAAATAAACTTTATGTACCTTTAAATGTGATGCGTCTGGTTAATCTAAGATATTTTTCTTTTATATACTTTTTATATATTAACATGTAATCGGATAATATTATTTGTTACGACCAAAAACCAATTGATAATGTTCCCCAAATTTTTTTATGTACACGGGTTAAACGTCCCAATACTTACTACATATTGAAACTAACAATTTTACAATAAATGACAAACACTGACAAAAATAATATAACGCAAAAAAAATCAATGAGTTCAATGAAAAAAGCAATCATTCAGACAATCGTTATAAAGAAATTATTCGTGTAATCGTATGTATTATGCTATCTATGAAATCATTTATTTCAAACATAACCATTACCAACACTGACACACAAATACTGCAATATGTCAATACTCACAAATAAAGCAGGAAACATATCATAGGAAACAACGGAGATATAGTGAACGTAACACTTCCGAAGTGGAGTGTTGGCGTTCAGTATACACATAGCAAGGGGGACGCTACTTCGGAAGGAGCCGACTGAAGGACTCGGGCCGAACGGCCTGTCGTCGTCGGAAAGTGTTCACTCTCGTCCAAACGCGCCCTCAATTATTTCACATAAAAAAAAATCCACGACATCGCAATGCAAACAATGCATGCAGAATAACGAACACAGATGCGAGGCACGAGCAGCGTCAACATATAATGTCGTTAAAGAGCTCGATGAAGCAAATTCAGCGTTTCGAAGCGCGTCCAGCACTGGAGGGTGCACGGCCGACAGGAGCGGACGCGGGTGGAATGGAATGCAACATTTCATGTGCTAAAATTTGATCGCGAAAGATTTGAGCAGGTTTCACGTGCAAATGTATAGATTTGATCAATGTTCTAGCATACACGTGGCATTTCCGCGATCCGCCAACGCGTCACGTGCTACATTCACAGCTCTACGAACCGGTTAAGTATCCATTTCATAAATCGGTCTAAACACAACATTTATTTTGCTGCAATAAATTACTATTTATTTAAAATAACACTGTATTTGGATTTTGATCGTTCGCCTACGTCGTGAGAGATACATATTATAAATGACCAGGCCGATGTAAACTTAATTTATTTAGTCTTAACTAATAGCTTCCGGGTCAGACGTATGAAACTAATATATGCCGCAGCCGGACGAATAGAGAAATCAATGTCGGACCGTATTCTGTGACTGTTTATTCTGTGTGATATTTGGACTCCGCGCCCAGAGCCCGCCGGGTCCGCCGCGGTCGCCTCGACCAAACTAACAATAGGACTACCGATGGCCTACACCTGCCAACGGTTTTTTCATTGTTATCAACATTTCGTCTCGAAGCGCAACGACGCCATCTTGTCGGTATCGATGTGTCTTTGATCGGTATCGAACGACCGGCTAAGACGTCACGTAATGGTGGAAGGTCTTCATTGTTGTCATTCCTATTTTTAATTTGATCGCGACCCGCGTGTGCCCCGCCCCCGCCGCCGCCGCGCCTCCCCCGAACGACAAAGCGGACAGACTACCTTAAGAAGTGATGGTCCGGCCTACCTTTAGGCATACGCTTTTCGTCCGGCGATCCCCCAAGGCAAGCTTGTTCCAAAAATAAACAATTTTAGTACACCGAGTGCGTTAATATAATCATTTCATTACCTACAATTATAATTTTTCTTCGCTCGGTGCTTTTATTTTGCCCACGTATGCGCTAAATATCTATCAAATTGACAATCATCAAGTGTGAAAATCTATGCAGACTCGTAATTAGCGAAAGGCGATTTCTGCACAAATTATAATATCGGTACCGCTCTACCGGCGGAGGCCACGTGCTCCTCCCGATCGAGTTCCGCAACGGCGGCCCTTGCTGCCGCTCCTAGTTCGAAGCCTACGTTCAGTGCGCGGGAACGCGTCAGCAAATAATTTGAAAAATATATACATAAATAAGTTGTCGAACAATAGAGAAATATTATTAGCATCAAACGTTATACCATGTGGGAATTGCACGATAGAGATGAGCAAGGTGTACTAGGCGTAGTCTAGGTAGGCACTAGATAGTACGATAGTAAACAATAGAAATAAACAGAGACACGCCCACACGCACGTCGGCACGTCCTCGCGCACGCACACACACGAACAAACAAACTGTCAGCCGGTCAGGCGTAACGAGCCCGCACACTACCATCAAAGAGAAAAAGAATTTAAGCAGTGTGTTAAGTTTTTAAATGCAAAGATGTAGTGGTTGTGATCGTCGGCCGGTCGATGTGAGTGGCCGTCGGTCTGAACACCGCTTCCATCGCTGCTATCCCGCAGGAGCGGTTTTACTATGCAGCTCGGCGTATTTTTTATATGACTTAATAATTAGCTAACTGCGACGGAGTAAGATATTTTAATTACTAGAAATTGTCTTTTAGGCTTCGTTACATTTAGTTATTAATAAGTGTAAATTATATTCAATCTGTGATATTTTCATAATAAGAAAGTTTTCCACAAATAAAACTGAACTGTATATTTTGTATCGATTGTTCGATAATACTGGCTCCATTAGAGGTCTATCGACTGTTCTAAATGGGCTACGATAATATTTATTGGGTATTGATTTATTACAGCTACCGACTTTTTGGTATCGATTTATAGCAGGTACCGACTTTATCAAGATGCCAACAGATTGTTAATGTAATATCTGTAGGAGGCCGTAATTGTTAAATCAAAATGAGTAGCGGTGATATATTGGATGTAGTGTGACGCGTGGTACGTGCTGTTGGGACCGAGCACTCACGCGGCGGGCGGCGGCGGCTGCGGCGGCGGCGCGGCGGGCGGCGCGTACGGCGGCGCGGCGGGAGGCGCGTAGGGCGGCGCGTAGGGCGGCGGGGCACCCAAATGGGCGGGAAGCGCGAGGGTCGGCGGCGGAAGCTCGGCGCTGGCGCGCTCCAGCTGCGCTTTCGCGATCTTCTCCTTAAACTCGGCCACCTGCGCGCACAGAAACAGAACGTAAAGCACCGCACTATACGACCGTCATTCGCATGCTTCATCTGATGTCGTAACTTCCATGTTCTACATGTATAATGAGTTAAAACTATTGTACGAGTATATATAATTATTTCTACGATGTAATCTCGAGGGGAATTCTCTTTCTACTGTATATTCCGTCAAATTGATTACGTATTTATTAACAAACAAATAATCATGGAATTGTACAATGTACGATTCGAGCACTTGCCTTTTTTTGTATCTCGGCATCCATCACCTCCCTTCTCTTCTTGGTGGCCTCCTCTTCTTCCTCCTTCTTCTTTAGTTCGTCCTTCTTCTGTTCATCTACCTTTACCTTGTTTAAATTCTTGTACACCGGCATCTTTCCTGCAGCACGAAAACATATGTTAGTAACAAAGTTTTAGCCTGCCAGGCGGCGCGAGTTAGACAATGTAGTTGAAAAATAAAAAGGTTATACATATAAGTGTGAAGATAATAATATATACGCGTCTCTAACAGCGTCGTCGGCCCCGCTGTGAGCGATCGGAACGCATTTTTTAAAACCAGAATAAGTGATACATTCCTGGCGCCCGGATGACTCAACTCTAACGTAGTCGGTTTTAATAAATAAACATCGGTAAGGTATTAATTACCGATGAATGGCATCTTCCTGATCTCGGGTTTCTTGTAGTCACTGCGCGGCGAGGTCCGCGGCCGCGAGCCCTCCCTGTTGGAGCTCTCGCGCCGCTCGTCGCGCCTCTGACTGTCTCGCCGCTCATCCCGCCGTTCGTCACGCCGCTCGTCCCGCCGCTCGTCCCTACGCTCCTCCCGCCGCTCCTCCCGACGCTCCTCCCGCCGCTCATCCCGACGCTCATCCCGCCGCTCGTCCCGCCTCTCGTCGCGACGCCGCATATCGTCGCGTCGATCTAGCGGCTCGCGGCGCTCGTGTCGATCCATATTTCTAAAACAAAATGAAATAGTCAGATACGTAACAACAATGCACGTGTTTTACACATTGCAGTAATTACACGCGCAGCATTAATAATAATAATAATAATAACTAAATAAATCAAACGGGGCAGGCCGCTAGCCCCGGAGACTGTGTTGAGCCGCCTCGTCTCTAAGTTTGGTATCGTACGTAAATAACCATAAACACATTACCTGTTCCTATGAAGGTCTGCTCCGGAATTCTCCATCGACCTTCTCTTTTCATCTTTCGTTTCGAACTTTATCCTAATGGATGACAGATTAATTTTCATTCATTAATGTAATCGTGTTCTGTTGTATCTCCCAATACAACAGATCAATCCAAACCCATCGGTTGATGTCTTAGAGTGAAATCAATTATTTATCATGAAATTGTAGTACCTAATATCTATAATGAATATAGTCAGCGTTCTGACGCCAGCCAGTGAGATACTGACGACTTCTTGTACTGCTGTACTGTCATGAAAGTAGAGTTGATACTCCCTATGGCGTGGGATAATTGTAGGTCTTATTTATTATAGTATTGTTATAAAGTATGAAGATTATTTATGTTTTTTGCATAACGTGCACGAAATATTAGTGCCAAAATGTCTCAAGCGCCGGGACGAACACGTCACTCACGCGTGTTACTGATAGTCATGCTAATGTACTCTATCTCATTCTCTCGCAGGATAAACCGTATAGATGCATGTGTTTGTCTCTTTTTAGTGTCGTTTCATGGAGATACAAATCGCAAGGGTGCCAATGAAGTTATCTTATATTGTTTTCACTTTAAAGAGTTAACGGCCACAAAGGCAGCGGTGGGTAGTATGGGACCGTTGAATTTCAAAAACAAACCTATGCTTGAAGGTGTCTAGAAGCTTCCTGTCGTGTTCCGTCAGCCTGTCCATGTCGATGGAAGACATCCACTCCGTCAGAGTTTTGTCATCTGGCTCCAGTTTAACTCTGCTCTTTTTGGCTGAAAATATAACAACCTCAAGTAAACACCATTTCACTGCAATCATTTGAAATTGGTTATCGACTAACCTACAACAGTTACAAGTTTACATGAGCCTGGGGTTACTGGGTACTGACCCCTTTATCTTCCATTGTTGGACATGTATCTGTTCTCAAATTATATATAAGTATATGTCAGAAAAAGACATTTCATATAAATTCAATTGATACCATTTTTATGTCAAACTATATAAGATAAAACATTAATTGTCCTACTAAAATTTTAAAATTGATAGTGTGTATGTTTGTCCGTTCACAATGTAGTTAGATGATGACCTAGATTAAGGCAATCGATAATTGTCATGTAAAGAATGGAATGAAAGAGTGTTTCACACGACTCAACGCGCCACAAACAGCAAAATGTGATGCCTCTTACACTTCTTCTTCGTCACGGGCTCGCTGTCGCTCGTGTTGCTGGTGGAGGAGCTGCTGCTGGAGCTGTGTTTGCGCTTGCTCTTCTTCTTCTTCTCCTTCTTCTTCTTCTTGTCCGTTTCGGCGGGCGCGGGGCTGTTCTTCGTCTTGGTGTGGAAGCCGTCCTCGCTGAACGTGATGGTGTGCGCCGTGTACCGGTTCTTCTCCTCGACCTTCAGCTTGTTGCCGGCGCGCGCCTTCTCGAACGCCTTCTGCCTGTCCGACATCCAGTCGGTCTCCCAGTGCGGGTTCTGTTCTACGAAGTTCTAAACGAAAATGGGGATACGGTTTTAATTACTATCCCATTTATTCTACTATTCGTATTTTTAAATAACTTTTCTATCGTTTGATAAGAATTTATAAGTAACAATAACTGATTAAAAACGAACAGTTTGCAAGAGTGCTATTGACTCTTCCGCTGTACCGGACATAAATAGAAAATCGGATATTTTAGACACAATCAAAATCCGTCACGTAGTTTTAAAGATCTAAGCATACATACTCGTATAGCGTATAGGGCATATAAGTATATGGAGACAGAGAAAGCGACTTTGTTTTATACTATGTAGTGTATGTAATATATGTATTACTAACATTGAATATACTACTTAAAAAAATAACCTAATAAGATTAGTTAGCAACCCTTACCGTATAGTTCTTGGAGTGAACGATCGACTTGAGATGAGCGGACGCGCAGTGCAAGTCGCCGATGAACTGGTCGCACAGCTTGCAGTACCACGCCGTGGACGGCACGAAGAATTGTAAACCTTACGCCGTTACAAATAAAGGTTAGGTTAGATTAGGTTACAAATAAAGGTTAATAGGTCTTAATAATAAAATAAGGCATTTTCAATACCTCTGTGAATCTACTGGAATTATTCTATTCTAGTTTTTGATAAAAAGACACAATAAATAAAAGTTTTCATTGTAATCTGTAGTCATTGTTTTGTAT
>DWUN01003891.1:0-11422 GCA_018249975.1 Passova gellias
AACTGGTGAAATGTGGGGGTGTACTACACTCCTCTGCCTACCCCTTCGGGGATTACAGGCGTGATGTTACGTTACTACATAGTATAAAACAAAGTCGGGTTGCGCTCTGTCCCTATGTATGCTTAGATCTTTAAAACTACGCAACGGATTTTGATGCGGTTTTTTTTAATAGACAGGGTGATTCAACAGGAAGGTTTATATATATAACAACATCCATTATATAGTAGAGAAATACTGTTATTTTTGAGGTTTCTAATGTAATGTCGTAACATTTTCTGCGGCGGAGGTGGGACGAAGTCGTGAGCAAAAGCTAGTTGAATATAAAAGGAGTTCATAGGCCTACAAGTGTTATAAATTTTGTCTCCGACACCCCCAAGCATTCCGGGGACTATCTTCCTACCTTCCTTCTCCATCCATTCTACCTTCCTATCCTATCTGCCTTCCTAATTATCAATAGGAATGTCAAAATTGATAAATCTTTTTAAAATTTGAATTTACGTGTATCGGAGAAAATGCACGGCATAGTTCTCCTATTTGATACATTTTGCAGTATTAAAAAAAAATCGCTAAATCTAATCACTAGATGTATTAGAAAATTATTGATGGAGATCATGAGTGTGTTCCGAGCAGTTGCACCTACATCAGGGAATTACAGACGTCTGTTATTTTAATGTTAAGCGTCGCTAGGGTGTGGATAGGGTTGTCACTCTTTATAATTTAATCATTAAACTGTCCGTTACCAATCGTTACCGTTACCGGTTACGTTACGATACCGTTACTCGTCACGTCACCAAACTGTCCGTTACCGTTTACTGGACGTATTTCATACTTATAAATTTTATGTAATACTTTAAACGTAACACAAGCTACAGGAGGGTCGAAGCAATAAGGTATATTTTAATAACAGTTTTATCAAAATTCGTTGAATATATTTTTAGTTGTATCCGTTTAAAATTTCAAACAACTTTATTTTATTTTATTTTTATTATTTATACATACATATATATTATATAAAGTAAATTAGGTTGATGTATGATTTATACGAATAATTTTCGTAGACAATTGCAAATATATACATAGCAAATGTACGTGGGTGAGTTTATTTGAAGTTTATCCAAGGATTTGTTCAGGAAAACAGTGAAGCAACAATAAAACACACCGTCGCGAGCCTACATAATAGGCCGCGACCGGATTTATCGCACCCACGTCAAACGATATCGACATATAGGGTTGCTACTTTGAAATGCCGCTATTATATAAAAAAAAACCAGGCTTTTGTAAGTATTACGTTCGCTGTAACGATTTTGATCCGACAACCCTAATATTAAGGGCGACCCTATTAGCCGCGGTCCGCAGACTTTTTAACGCTGTATTGAATTTAAATTAAAATTAGTCAGGTATTTAACTTTTCAATTCAGATTGGTGACATTCGGTGATACCTTTATGTTAATTTATGTTTTGTAATGATATTTATTTTTTGTGATGCGAGACATTTGTTTTTTGTAATGTTGTAATAGTAGAGAGTGATGTAAAAGATTTCAATTCTGTACATTGAACAAAACCTAAAAAAAAAATACGCGTAGAGGTCTTCGTACAAGCAACACGAGCGAAAAAAATGTTTTTGAAATTTTTGTCTGTCCGTCTGTTGTCCTAACTTCACGCAAAACTACTGAACGGATTTTGATGAATTTTTTTTGTTATATAGCTATTATTCCTCGACAACATACAACTCCTAATGCTGTCCAAAGTTACTATTCCGCGCGGACGACGTCACGGGTAACAGCTAGTGACATATAAGTATAATATTTACCCAAATATTCGCTACATTTCCGATATGTCAAGGCCGTACAGTGACTTTGTGTGACAACGTCACTCAACAGTCCCTGTCACTTGCCATTAGTGGTTTTGCCAAGATAACAGTGTCGTGTTTCATCTGCTATCTTATAGAATTTTTTGCCGCCGAAAAAATATATTCGCGATATTAAATATTATCCTCGACGTGCATAGTTTGTTTTTAAAGTAATTTCTGTTAAAAATAGAATATTTTATACGCATAAAATATTCTATTCTTTACTAGCTGAGCCCGCGACTTTGTCCGCGTCTGAATTTAAATTGAAATAAAAGTAGCTTAAGTTACTCCTTATTACATCAGCCATCTGTCAGTGAAAGTCCCGTCAAATTCGGCCCAGCCGTTCCAGAGATTAGCCGGAACAAACAGACAGACAGACAAAAATTATAAAAAAAATGTTATTTTGGAATATCTCCCGTGTAGACATATGCATTTAGTACAAAACGGTTATTTTAATATTACAAAAAGAAACTCCAATTTTATTTATATGTATGTATAAATTTAGAAAGAGGCTTTGATAGTTTCAACGTTATTTTATTGTTATGTAAATTTAAATATTGCACAGATTTTAATTTTTTTATTTGCCCAGTTCAAAATATATATATCAAATTTATTTACCGTATTGTAGACCCTTCCCTTGGTCCACTGCTGGACCGGGTCTCCTCTCATAGTGAGATTGATTTAGGCCAAAGTCTACCACGCTGACAATGCTACTTACCATTATAAATTTAAAACAGGATTATTTGTTTAGAAATATAATAATGTTAGTTACTTTAAATAATATCCCAGATTTTACTTTCATTTTTATAGTATGCATACTGGCATTAAGTAGCGGTTGTATGTCGAGGCGATGTCAAGTCAAAATACGGTGTTCGTTGGTTCTCACGGTTCCTCCCCCCCTGTCACTTCCATTACATTCTTCCCGATGCCACTCCCAATTATAGTGACATCCGGGAAAACATGAAACCTTCGCCTTAAGGAATATACGCCCGGCTTTTAGGAGTCATATTTTCACTTAACAAACATTTGCATTCAAATAAGTGCTTACATACTAACCCCGTCGGATAGATGAGTAATTATACAATATTAACTGCAACATTTTCTTCTGCAATTGGAGCCTAGAGAATACTTGACCACGTTGTCCCATTGTGGATTAATGGAGATTGGTGTTAATGGCGAACCCGTGGAAGAAAGAGGAGATTATAGCAGCAGCAACAACGTATAGACTACTTTTTATACAGAAACTAGCTGACCCGGCAAATGTTGTTCTGCCATATAAATTTTGACAGCATTTCTCTACTATATGACGTATGTTAGTATAAATTCAAACCTTCCTCTTGAATCTGTTAAAAAAACCGCATCAAAATCAGTTGCGTAGTTTTAAAGATCTAAGCATACATAGGGACAGACAGCGGAAAGCGACTTTGTTTTATACTATGTAGTGATTCTTGACCGAGATTTAGGTGGAAAAAATCGCAGAGTACAACCCGTTTGCATAATAAAATGTACACACAACAATTTTAGGTCGCCTCGATTTAATATTGATGTAGACGATAATTTACATGTTATTATTGTCAAATTAATGTTGTTGCGCTACAATTATTTCATATCCGATTATATTATATCAAACCAATTTGGTACGTAATTACTGGTCCACGTTTCCTACCAATCGAAAACGCTGTAATTAAGTTCCTCGAAATTATACTGGCTGTCAAGATTTCCTGTCATAACATAATACAGTCCAATAGTCTACAATATAAGGATATGAAGGACAGGAAAATGTCGAAATTATATGGATATAATTATTTTTGTGTGTCGATATTTATTAATATTCATTACAAACAATCACAATTATGTCACACAATACAAAACACTATAAAGACGAACCACCATATATTATACAGACTTCGATATCCAAGATAAATACATCTATACACCACATGTAAAAATCTTTATCTACCCTTTACAACACACTTTATAATTCAACACAGTTTCAATAGGTATATACGAGTAGTTAGTATAGTATAGTATATGAGTAGTATATTCTCATAGAATTAAGCAAGCAGCTAGATGCATTTTGAACTGTCTTATTCCATACTTGGACGGTGACATGTAACGATAACTGTCATTTTCAATGTCACTGTACCAACCGTAGATGGGAGATGACAAAATCCAATACAAGCAAAGCCATTTGTTGTTTAATCACAAATGGTGTAGTTTGTTTATCGAATCGTGTTTCTTTGTTCATACATAACATACATACATAACTTAATACATACATACATAAATTCATACATAACCGCCTATTATATGTGTGTTTGTGGCATGTGTGCTGTCATTATAAGAGGCGACCCGGTCCAGGAGTGGACCAATGAAAGGGTCAAAAAAGGTAGGTGTGTTTCCAAGCTGTGTCATCGGAAAACAGACAATTCATTCCTAATGTGGATATAAACATCCCTTTGTGAAACTGGCCAAACTTTTATTAGTACTATAATCCAATGACATGGGTGAGTCGATGACATGTTGACCTTGAACCGCAGTTACCAAGGCTGTTATCACCTTCATATATCTATATTAATCCTCGCACGAATAAACGCCGGTGGCTTTAGCCCTTGACAAAAAGGTTCCTGAAGGTTAACAACACGGTTGCTAACCTCACCTCGATATCGGCGATCTAAAGAAAGAAAAGAAAAAAAAAAACTTTATTCGTAGTTTTACGACAGCACATAATAAAAATAGTAACTAAAAGACACACAATAAGAAATTAAAAAGTAAAACTAAATATAATATGCAAATAAAACAAAAAAGGCAACTAAAACAACAAGCACTGAAAAATTGAAATCTCAATTCGCATCAATCTAAGCTTTTCGATCAATTTACCGCAAGCTCCGTTAACGTATGAACTTACTGGGGTTATTGCATTCGTGTATCTAGTGCGAGTTTTCTTCGCTACTCGTCTCCGAACGCGTAAACTACAATTTGTATGGAATTGAAACGGCGCCTACTGGTGTCAGTAATGGGAAACTAATTTTTGCAAGTGCGAATATCAATAGCTCTTGTCAGTGGGGAACGTAATCGCACGTGATTGGTTGTTTCGTCAGCTCAAAGTGTACGAAATACAAAATTTGACATTTGATAAGTCAACACCATAGTAACTCATGCTCGCTTCTCACCGTGAATATTGAACTCGCACTCAGCACACTGCACACAGATGTCGTCTTGCTAGCGACTTCCATTTTACTGAATGCTAATTATAATTTGTTGACATTGTTCTTTTAGCTTTCGTTCTCATTGTTTTTCTTCTTTATTTTCCTTTTTCTTTCCATTCGTCTCTATCTTGATATCTTTTTTAATTAAGTTTCCTGAATTTATGGTGTCTGTTAGAATACGATTCCGATTTTATTTTCTCTGTCACTTCACTACATAGTATAAAACAAAGTCGCTTTCCGCTGTCTGTTCCTATGTATGCTTAGATCTTTAAAACTACGCGACGGATTTTGATGCGGTTTTGTTCTATAGATAGAGTGATCCAAGAGGAAGGTTTATATGTATAATAACATCCATTATACAGTAGAGAAATACTGTTATTTTTGAGGTTTCTAATGTCATGTCGTAAAAAATTACATTTTTTACGGTGGGGGCGGAACGAAGTCGCAGGCAAAAGCTAGTGATACGATATAGTCGCTTCTGTAATTAGATTAGTATTCATCAAAGCATTTCGAATCAACTCAAGGTCACGCCTGCGTGATGAGTTTAATTGGATCAGTGTTCAGGCCGTGACAAGCAATAGAACGTTATAGGTATAGTTACATTGACAGATGCAGCGCCATCTATCGTGAATCGTACTTCGAAGTATTGCTTCTTTTTGGATGCACACATAACACTGCAGTGACTGGCCGGTAAGGTTGATGATAAACAAAATATTTAAAAATTTATTCGGTTTCACTGAAGTCTTTGCTATGACTGTCACAAAAAAAAATAGGAAAATTGTTCCTGTCTTTGAATTAAGAATCTTGTATCAATAAGACTACAACGATTAATGGTTGAGAACCACCTTGATAACGCGCGAAACTAGCCAGACATTTGAACCCAGAACCCCGGAATGGGAGCCTAAATTTCAAACCACTAGGCTATCGTCGCTTTTACGTTAGATATGTTAGATTTATCACCACCTTTATGCAATACTAAAGCACTCTATATACGTTCTGCAAAAATTTATTTGTTGCTATAAATACTTTTAAAACTTGCGTCTGTCTAGAATAATCTCGCTCACGGCCATTGTATACCTCGAAAAACTTCATTTCACTTCGCAAAGGCAAATATAGGGCTTTTAGAGGACTACTCCTGGCATGCGGACTCGCTGAACAATTGATGGGCAGATATTCTAAGAAAATAATAAAGAACAATAAGATTAAGAGCCTCCCGTTCTCAGTGGGTTCGCAATTCTATGTCATACGTTTGCTTACACCGTCGTGTAATGTATTTGTATAGATTGCAATTGTTTTTCGATTACGTAATATCGCTCTTTAGTTTTATTCCTTTATTTAAACTTCAATTGCCACCAAAATAACTATTTCAGGTACAGATGATGAACTTGGTGCAAAATGTATTCTCTACCAGATAAGCGTTGAGCAAATCAGAGACATATTAAGGCACCTACCACTTGGTAGTAGAAAGATAAGAGAGAGAAAAAAAGAGATAAAAATGAAAAGATTTTATCTTTTATTCCACATATTTTGAGGTCGACTCTAAATATTATGAACGTATACATCTTTGCCCCGGCAATTGTCCAGATAATAAAATAAATTTAATAAATTTAATAATTATTTCGCTTAAAACTCATGCAAATGAATTTAATAATTATTAAAACGCCCGCAGCTTGTACGTGATAACAGACCGCAGACGTTTTGTTTAGATAACGATGTAGGGGAAGATGGGTAAATTGATAAGAGCTAGTGGCTAATATTCCCGAGCCTCCCCTACTTGCAGTGGGCATGTCGCAAACCAAATGGTTCCGGTCAGAATAGTTTATAAACAAATTCAAATTGTTTCATTCATTATAAGGTACATACATACACGCAATGTTTATATACGCTTAGTATGGTACCCATAGAATCACGCTTATTTCCTAAAAGAGTAGGCAGACGCTAAGGATCTCCATACGCTTCGGTTCATGAACATTCGCTCTCTGCTATCATTAAAGTCATGCACAATCATCTACTAGAGGTACTCTTGATCTGGCATTTCTTAAGTTCATCTTCCATTTGATTGAAGTACGTACGGATAGGCCTACCTTTATGCTACCTTCATATACCTTTATTTACCTTTTTTAACAATGATAAAACATTTAATAATTCTATAACCAGTAGCAAGAGTACCGTTATCAATATTTATTGTTTTCAATATTTAACATTACATTTTCAGTGTTGGTTTTTCTAGTAAATTCATGTTAAGTTCGTAAAGGACATAATACCTACCGAGATACATGTCTATTGCAAAATGAATTCATAATTTTACGTAATATGAAATGTCCATATTACGAGAAATAGACCGAATAAACAAAAAATCTTCGCTTGAAATATTCGGATCAAACATTCAAAAGCGGATTAATAATACGAGAGGAAACAGAGCCTACTGTCAACATTGCCAGCTTCCGGTCTCAAGGATAGTGAAGGCTTAATGCGTCCCATTTGGCACAACGGCAAACATTGTACCGTGTGGGTGTGGGTTTGATTTCCGCTCAAGTTAACATTGAATGATTAATGATACCCATTTGCGTGAAGGTACATGTAGTTGAACATCATCCTGATCAGAGAACAATGCTTTGTTTATTGAAAAAATGTACTAAAATTCCTTTAAAATAGGAGTTTAATTGTTCCAATCCCTAACATTATTAAATATAGGTACAATGTCTACGTTCTATATAAATAAACAGGATTATATTAGCACAATATTAAATTCTAATTCCTTTGATAATGAACACGGATTTTATTCAATGGTTAATTATCAGCAAAAAGATTACTGTGGGTACTGCGTGTATATATTAGTAACGGCCACCACTAATTTACATTTCACTGCAGTAAAATATATTATTGTAAGTTATTCGCTGAAATTCTGATTTATTAGCTGCATTTGCAAAATTGGTAAGTACAGAGCGTAAACATAACTTTGGTCGTATTAAATTAACAGTGTGAATAACCTTGTAAAGTTTTGATACTAATGAATACAACCTGCAATCATAATAACAAACGAGTATACTAACTGTAATAATTTTACTAAAAATCCTATAACCTACTAACAGTCCTATAACTTATTGACAGTCTTATAACTTACTAACGGTCCTATAACTTATTGACAGTCCTATAACTTACTAACAGTCCTATTATTCCTACAGTTTCATTCGTATACATGAGCAGTTGCTACTGTCTTCACATAAAAAAGTAAATAACATAAATATCGTATTACAATGCGGTGTAATACGTGCCCCCGCGTTAAATGCAACGGACAAAGTTGAATCCATTTTAAAGTTAGTTCGGGCGGAGCTTTTAGCGCAATAAATGCCTTCCTTCCTCCACTTTCTTAAAGTTTCCTTAAAAAGAAAGATATCGAGAACAAACGGGCACCTTGTCGTGTTTCAAGCCCGATACGTAAATCAACTTGAGCGGCTAAAACATAAAACATAGAAAGCGGCAATCTTGTTCTTGGGTGTAATTGAATTGAAAAGAATAGTTGAATAGGATTTGTCATCAACAAATGGCTTGTCGTACGCCCGAAGTGATTGTCGGTTTGTGTAAAGTGCCTCTGCAAATTTTCTTAGCTTCTTATCAGAATACAAAACCTATATTAAGCGGAAATAAACACTAAGTATCATTACTTACTTACTCATGTCATACTGTCATACTCATACTATCATTACTTACTTTTGTCATCATAACAGTACTAAAATATTTATTAACATCAGTTCTGTAGTTTCAGAAATTAACTTTTACAAACGCCGAGACTATTTTATTCTGTATGTAATATTAACTATAATAAAAATAGGTTTACACTTTTGTCCGTACAGCAAAAATATCAAGGCATATTTCGGGTGGCATACCGTAGGCGGTGATATTTTACGTTTATTTTTGGACTGTGTCCCAGTTATATCACGAAACAACTTGTCAGTGATAACTAGCTTTATGTCAACTAAAAGATGAAAGCCGACAGCCTTGTAATACCGTACGCACTCCAGGGATTGCGGGATATATTAAACAGTACTCAAAATTTTTGTATCTCATTGTATTTTATTTATAAAACAAAACATACTAACCTAAAACTCATGACTGCCTATAATGTATTTACAAATATTTTTCTTGTGTCGCCGTAAATAAAAATGCATTCACAATATATTAAATAATAATTATTGTGTAATATATTGTTGCACTAAAAGCACATACATATAAGCACTCGGTGCTTTCTGCCTACCTTGTGTGGGACCTGGCGTAATGTTATATATGTATTATGTAAGAAGATGCGTTAGTGAATAGTATTATGAAGAGGTGAGGATATAGCATTTCTAATTTAAATAAATATATTCGATAGATAACAATGGGAATACTTTTCAATGTAAAGAAAAGATAAAGAAAGATAAATAAAATGATCCGTCACTATAAGCTACGAGATCTTCTTCGTCGCCAATTATTGTATCTTTGAATAGCTACTCAAAGGTATTGTTAAGGGAGCACAACAAAACATGTCCTTCCATTTACTTGGTGATTCCGAGTAACAAATACTCATAATATCGTAACTATCAACATTGTTATTGACACTTTTATTGTTCTACCGCTCGATATGGGTGTTTTTACATAGTGAAATGGTTCAAGGATTTAGTTTACCACCTTGACCATATACAGATTGGCCAGACTCCATACACCTCAGAAAAGTTATACATTTTTATAACATAGTCTAAGTGTGTAGGTTTTCTCACAATGTCTTCCATCAATATTATTATATATTATATTTAGGTTTACACACGTAAGAAGTCAGATATACATCTTGGAATTGGAACCCAGACCCCCGGAACAGGAGGCTGAATTTCAAAGCACTAAGCTAGCACTACTTATCCGGGATTTACTTTTCCCAATGCATAAATCAGTTCGCCTAAGATCCGTATAAAATATTTATATCCCAGCCCGGTATGCCCGCTGGACTTTATCCGAGGAGACATTTATATGAATTTATCTGCAGACCTGCTCACAATCGTTATATAAAAATATTTTTACGAAAACACCGTTTGCACTGTTATTAGGTATACGTCGCGATGGAAATTATTGGAAAAAAGTGTACTTTTACCTGGTATATACGAGTATATACATACAGTTTTCCCATTTCTCACAGAAGTAGACAACTAAGTAATTTTATCGTCAACAGCCCTGACAAACTTTCTTACTTACTCCAAAACCATCATACCAAGGACTCTTGACGTGGCCTTTTCTTAACGCGTTTCCAATTTCTTTGACGTAATATGACTCTACTACGACTATAGCTCTACTATGACTCTCTACTATGGCTATACTATGACTCTAGTACGACTCTACTACGACTTTACTACGACAAACTCTATGACTCTACTATTCACATTTGATTTGTAATTCTTCTATCGTTTGTTTCTCAGTGCCTAAAACATCGAAAAATAATTTGAGTACGCCTGATAATTCATTTATTTTTCTTGAAATAAATAATAGTGTGTTAATAATAATAATCGCATGCACTACAAGCAGCCGGGATGATGATATAATAATAATAATTATTATTATTAACCTATGAACTTAACGGCAGTGTCCTTGCTTTGTATAACAATATCAAATACTTGGACCCCTTGAGACTCTACGCTTTGTGAATCTCACGCCAATTTCTCACACAACATAATTAACACTCCCCCTGTCCGTAAATCCAAATAATAGAGTTACGTACAAGGGTCACTTTGACACGTTTAACCCTCACAATGCTGGTATAGAACAGATATGAAATAGAAATTCATTACATTTGGAATAAATGAAAGGGGGAAAAAGACCTATACGTTTTTGTAAAAGGGTTAACCTATCGGAACATAGATTACATCCTAGGATTATTACTGTCTGTAGTGTATACATTAATCAATAGATAGTTACTAAATGTCGTGCTGTTAGAGTCACTTAATATGTTACAACCTGTAAGATTATTGTGACAATACGTGTAAGCAAGTCACTAGGTATCCACGCTGTACCTACAGATTTGTGCCGATTCCTTGCCTCATGCACAGTGTCCTGTTAAAAGCTTGTTGTTTATAGGTTAATGATAAACTTGGGACGGAAAATTTTAAATCGTAAAGCCCTTGCGGACGGTGTATTTTTTTTTATTAACATTTTTGCTCCACAGACTTGCCGTCCGTGGCGTTTTAAATTGTTTTTGTTTTCTACAAACGAGGTGTTTCTATTGCACGGTGTAAGCTTTATTTCGTATCGGGTGCATCTACTCGTATACTAATAATATAAAGCTGAAGAGTTTGTTTGATTGTTTGAACGCGCTTATCTCAGGAAATATTGGTCCGATTTG
>DWUN01003892.1:0-11422 GCA_018249975.1 Passova gellias
TGGCTATAGTAGACTAAATGATGCCCAAAATAACTATTCCACGCGGACGAAGTCGCGGGCACAGCTAGTAAATAATAAACTCACACAGTTCCAAGTACTCACACAGTTTGCTTGGTTGGAAATATTTAAAACAAAACAGACGTTTTTAAATCTAACATTATAGAACATACTTAATAATTACGACTAGTAACAGATTGCGGCAATTAATCTGCCAGTATAACATCATTTCCATAAAAATATAAGTAGTGCGGTGTAATGGTTACGCACGTATACGAAGGCGGCTATAAATAAAACTTTCGCGACGCAAGCGCGTTAAATCGAATCCGACGATGGCTCGAACTCGTCCACATGCACCTGCGACAATTTTTATAGTATAAATTTTCATTAATTCATTTAGTCCTGTTTTCAACGCAGCGCCTTATAAATGGGTTAGCCGGTAAGTGGTGGGATCTAGCCGCTGAGTGCCGGTCAGGTTCGTCGCCGGTCTACCTGGCGTTCACTTTCCCGCAAGTAAAAATATATTCGTAGGGCTCCTATCCTCTATATTTAATAACGAAGAAAATTTCTCAAAATATTATTCCCGCTTAAAGCTCGGAACAAACATTAATACATTTTTAAAATGTGATAAAACGTCTCGCCCCCTAACATTACTTCAAAAATAACGTTAGCTTATAGGTAGAGTGATAAACATCCAAACCTCACAGTATTAAACAAATGAATGCAAACGTCAAATCAATTGTCTTTTTACTGATTCCAGCACATCCCAGGAGAAATAAATAGGCATCTTCTTTTTATTTTATGAAATTATTTATTGCATTGCAACTTTTGCGGTACACACCTAGAATGTATTTGAAAAATAGGCAACAATTTGTTTGGAAGTTTATTATGATCATAATAACTATGTATATTGAATTACATAATTAAGTGCAACTCATTTATCGGTGTACTTAAGTAGACAAACGGTCCTGCACGCTTTGTCACTGCCACTGACGACTGGTTTTCGAAACATCTTGCGAATGTCTACATTATTTAGTTACGCCGTGGACACGTAAGCCGAGTGTACGAGCTTTAGCTCTAGCGTTAGCCCACCTATCGACCTATCGTAGTTACTTACACACGCAACATACTACCATGTAACTTCTGGATTATAAGAACTGTATTTCAATATGGGTTTCAGTAGTAAATACCTACAATTTGCCAATTCTATATCAATAATAATATAATAATATGTAGGTATGTATTAGTGGTTAACTGTTTTGAAGACAATCTATAACGGACACACTCGTAGGATGTAATTAACTTTAACACGACAATCAATTAATTTACACTTTATTGACTTAACACGTGGTGGCCGACAACAAAAGGCACTTAAGATTCTAATTCAATGTTGGACGTACTGTGAAAGGATCCGGGCTAACCGACTTGTTTTCACTTCCCCTATTTATTTGTTTCCCACCATTAATATGTGTACAACATAACAATTGTCTACATTGCTTCGCAGTATAGATAGAGACCATACAAATAAAACGAAATTGGTTGATAAAAAACGAAATAAGTGAATAAAAAATGTATCGTTTTGTTAGATATATGTGTAGTTAATACCTGTTATAATAGATATGTACTAATGTGAAGTCTTTAAGATATAGGATAATTAATTGATCACTCTTGTATCCCAGACTATGTACTGAGATTGGGTAATCAATAACTTTGTTGTACTCGTATATTTTGGGCATCGATATAAAAGATTTCAACGAGCGTTCCTGGCAGTGACAACGAATTATTTTTAAGAATGCGGTAAAAACTTTCTCCTGTGTTTAGAAACATGTGTAGTATAAAAGCCGCAAAAGTTTTTATTGTCCTGTTTTATATAAAAAATCGTAACAGTTTCTTGGATAAAAACTCGAAGCACAGCCGCCTGCCTCGAACTTGTACTGCTTACAGTGCCTATATAGGCATTTATACTGACTATATCAGATTATAAAACTGGAAGGGACCGTCTTTGATCGTAATTTACCTCATAAGTTTTATTATTATGATCTTTTTTTATATAATTAGCATTTAATCACCATTGTTATAGATTTTGTTTTTACCCCCACCGTTAATAAATTCACTTTATTACATATTAATCGAAAGCTATAGGTCCGTTAAAGTAAAATTAATCAGCATAATTAAATAGTATTGATTAAATGTGACCCAAATCAAAATAAACATACAGATTATTTATGTATGCTCAGAATGAGGTGATTCTATAACACAAATACTGTGGAATCAATGAATACCATAAATTATAAGTAAAGCAAACATAGAACACGGTAGGTATTGTTTTAAAATATCATTCGATATATTTATTCTAAATCTCGTTCTATATTCTAGATTTTATTAAGTCATTTTTCCTGATACACTGAACTTGGAGTTATTCAAAACAAGAGAGAAAAGGCACTTTCCCGATGAACGTGATACATTCTAGACTGTACCTCACATACCATCCGGTGACCTCGTAGTCCTATTGTCATAAGAAAATGTGGGATTTTTGGGATCTTTTATTTATTTCTACGTATATTCTAGTAAAGCGATATCTTCGACGGCTAAGGTTCGGGAGTCATCGGCGGAGTCGTTCGCGACGGATTCACCATATGGCGCTACACATGCGCCGACCGGCCGCTCGTGCCCTCCAAAATTACAGGTTACTTTAATTGCTCTCATTGAATTAAATTAGAGCTATCCATCGCAATATTTAATTCAAACACATCATTAAATTATTTGTCACTAAAATCGTCATCATGTCAATGTGCATTTTACAACAATGAACAGAAATAAGCCGTTTCATTCCCTGCTACGAATATTTTATTTATCTACTTCATATTCTGATATAAAAGTTAATTTTCTCGTCGTTACATGAATGTTTCCACTGACTTCGGTATAGTACATATCTATTACAGATATAGACTTAGGAAACAGACTTAAGAGTAAGTTTGTCCTCGCCAAAGAATAACCGTGTAGGTGGAATCGACGAATAACACAGTGACAAAAGTCACATAGTTTTTTGGTTCGGGTAAATGAATTTACATTTGGTAATTGTACGTGAAATAAAATCTGTCAGCGTCATTCATCCCCTAAGTTGAATGAACGGGATGATTAACGAATACACGCAACCAATTAACGGGGCTGACAGTCGTGATGAGAGGCCAATCGAATCTGCCGAGAGCGTCGCCGCCCTATTTTAATTGTTACACATTGTTTTAGATTGAGGCAATATGTCGGAGGCGTCGGGCCGTTATCTGATGAAATATGTCCGTTATGATTGGCAAACAAACAGTATGGCGCCGCCATATGTCGCGGCACGTGCGCCCGCGCATCGCTCGCCTTGCTCAGTCAGGGATGAAACTATAGAGCAAAGGAAAACTTGAAGCATTATTAAAATAATGTGTTGTTGATATCGTATATAATTAACTTATTTTTAATTATAACTTCGATTTAATTGTTCTAATACTCTTTTACCTGTTAAACAATACAGTGAATTTCATTTTCTTAGAAGTATAATATACATTATGTACAGAAAAAGCTGTAAAGTACTGCTTTGCAATTTCTAAGTATGTATTTAAATAACGTCATTGTAACACATGAACTTAAATTTGTCGTGACTGGCGTGGCGGATAGCGTACCTACGAAAGTTTCAAAAGTTCGTATGGTACACAATATAAATAAGAAACTATTTCATTTCAAAATATTTAGTACAATCAAAATCACTAAATAAAATCGCTAAAAAAAATTATGAAAATATATTACGTTCCGATTATGTAATCATATTATACAAGACAATGTAAATTGAAAATGTAATTATTATTTATTTAAAAGAAGTAAAAGTAAAAGTTATATTTATTGTGTTGTAATAGTACAATGCCTCTTGTATAACTAAATAAGTCTATGGCAAGAGAAGCCGGCGCGGGCGCGCTGCCCATCCGTCAGCGTAATCGCCTGGTAATCATTTTTCGGTTGATGGGGTTCATTGTGCTGTCCTCCACGGATTATAATATTATTTACGGCATATTTATGGGTGTGCAAAATTTTCTAAATTTGCGGTAACGAGTCATATGTTGAATATCGATGAAAAAAATGAAATTAAAAAGAGAAATTGCAATTAATAACGTTGTTTAATTTAGGCATTTGTTAACATTTACTACTTTATAGTATCTACAATAAACGTTAAACTGTGTAAACAACACCGAACCGTCTATATTAACTACAGTAAGAGTTGAGATCTACTTATTAAAATGGATCCTTATATCAATATTTGAATATTTTTTTTAAATATGAGCCACTAAATATTTTACGACTCCTTTTATACGTAGTTAAACAGATAATTTACATATACATTTGAAAGAAAAGCTTAAAATGTAAACATAAAAAAAATTTTTTGCTATATCTGGGAAAGAATATCATAACACCAGGATAAATGTAGTATGCTCTTACCTATAAGACATTTCGAATTATAATGTTGAATAGCAACTTAATGAAACTAATTGAAAGACAATCCGATAGAAGAAAGATTATCTAAGATGGTAATACAAGATTTGCTGGAAATAAATACATCGTGAATGTAAATGTCTTGTTTTAACGCACTGCGCAAATTTATACGAGACATTGCAGAAAACTTGCTAATCGCATTTATTTCCGCTCCCGCCATTCTGTACATCTAGCGATAGAAGTCACAGATACGTTATTTTTCATTCATGCATCTATGTGCCCATATAAATCTTTGTCTATCGTACCTGCGCTGACTTCATTAGAAATGTGGGTTTAAAAATTTTAATTAGCTGAACCTCGTATGATTTATTTAATCTTTTAACGTACTAATCGTGAATAATTACGGATGTCCATTAGCTACCGTGGCCGAAGATTGCATGCAAGCTGCCTTCTTGTCGTAGTAACGAGATATCGAAAACTAGATGTACCTATACGTTAAATATATTGATGGTAAATAAAGAATAGTTATAAATAAACGGCGTGGAATTGTTGTACGTCAACAGTGGAGGAGCCCGTATCATTCAACCGCAGTTGTGACCCTTCCATTGACATTGAACTCTAGGCTCCGAGCCGGAGTGAAGCGGGGAACTGTAGTTGCCATTCGTTCTCAAAATTTGAAACAAATGTGATTTTTTTTTTAAATATTAAACTACTTACACGTATTATTTGTCAGTGTTTACATTATATTACTACGAACACCAATGCTTCATTTCCTTTTATAATTCAATATTTGTTCCTACTGTTAATTAGAGAATTAAATATTTTAAAGGAATAATTTTTCGTTAGGCTCCTCACGAACCCTTCAATGTCATGCGACAATATTTTTTTCAAGCATAATTAATATGACAAGTAAAACTATTGTAATTTTTTATTAAGAATAAGCACCAAAGCGTTCATTATGATTATAAGCAGGTACCTACATTAAATATCTGATAGTTATCGGAAATATAAATTAAACTGAAGTTTCCGTAAAGGAGAATCTTTAATAGGATTAAATTGAACACTTTCAATTTAAGTATACTTATTTAATAAGGACATATCGGTATTTTGCAATGTATGATGGCCTCCACCATATTTAATCGTTCAATATCATAAAAATATACTTATCAGGTAAGTAACACCTCCCCTCGCGTGCGGTGATGCGGTGACGGCGCGCCCGCATACTGCGGTGATTTGCATGCGCATGCGCACGGATAACACCGCTGATAACTTTTTATTCCTGCATCATTGGGGTCGCAAACGATATAAGATTTCCGAGGCCCAGATAAAGAAATCATTTAACTATTACGCCAAAGTTGTATAACAAGATTTTAAGTAGGTAGATACTTATTCCCCCAGTCCCCAAAAAACCAAGAGGTAGGTAGTACCGATTAGTCAGACATAAAAAAGAAATTAAATACGAATAGAACAATAGAAATCAGACTAGAACAGAAATATTACCTAAATACTGTCTAGTTATACTGCAATAGGTTTCACATCCTTTTTTTTTGTAACAGGCTACGAAACGGGGGAAAACCTTCAAAATATACCACGGGGCCTTGGAAGAGACACACGAAGTGGGGGGTTTTAATCCACTAAAACCCCCTTGGCGGCCTTCTCTGCACTGTTGCACGACTGTTTATTTTTCTGCAAATGACTTCGTGAAAAAGCTCTTATCTAAAAACATATTTGCTCTCACGCGATACAGGATATCAATTTGCCGAAAGCGATCTATCCAATAAAACTTCAATCGATACCGTTGCAAGTGGGGCCATTCACACAATTAAAATACGCGTTATCTCCACATTTCATTGTCCCTTTTCTATTTTTCCATTAAAATAAAATGGGTCAATATTTTGTGTAAATAAGTTTGGCGAGAAAGGAAGCAATTTATCTTTTATATCTCCACTTGGTTCGCGACTGATGCCCAAACTCTTCGATAGTCGCTATGAGTAAAACAAATAAATCGTGAGGTGTAGGTGCCCATTGTAAGAGGATGATATTAATTGCGTTGTCGCACCTGGGCCGCGCAGGTGAGGGCTTCGTTTTGGGGTCAGCGGTGGATTGACATCGGTGATGCGCCGTAGGATTGTGGGAACTGACCCGGCACGACGCCTCCCCCCAACTTAATTAGTACCGGCATTCCGTGCGACAATTCATGTACCCGTTTAAACTTTATGGCTTAGGTACGGTTTTATGTAGGGCAATCGGGTGGATAAGTAGATACCAAATGACTGTCGACTATTGTGGGTAGGTAGGTATACAAGGTCAGCCGTCTAAGTTTCACAAATTTAGATATCGAATAAAATGAAAAAAAATTCGTGCTTAATAAATGGTCCAAAATAAAACACGTATTACACTTTCTCCTTTATTTAGAATAATTAAACAGTGGGTATGTATCACAAATCTGTAAGAATTTGTCAATAAGCACGCCAAGCTTTCTCTTTAATGCCAACAGTAGATAAGTCGCAATATTAAGTACATTGTTACATTCACATCGAAACGAAGCCGTGTCCAGATAACAGTGCTCTACAATATACAGTGATTTAGATATTTCAGTATTTAGAGCATTAGAATTTTATGGAATCGTAATATTCAGATGCTATAATGAACAAGTGTATTGCGGTACATACAATAGTCGTTTCAGACTACGCCAATGATTATAAAGTTTGAGATCCGCCATTATTGTACGCGCAACTGTCAAAATGTCAAATTTTTATTTTAGTCAATTGCTAATGAACACCGTTCGCGATGTGATCACTCATTAAATACAATTGTCATACCTTTAGATGTTTTTTAAATAAATAAACTCGTTTTCCTGGACTGTACCATGTTAGAGTTACCAAAGCAAAGAGTAGCGTAGGTACAAACTACAACTTTGATGAAAGAAGCGAGACATTTTTATGTTGTAAGATGCAAGAGTATTACATTTTGGTAGGCATTTTAACGTAAAACATTCCGTATTAGTTATTGAACAATAGCAAGTTACACAAAGCTGATGAACACTGTTTTACATTATACCCATGTTTTTTATAGTCATTCGACATATTTATGAAACTGATATTTATGACAAATGCAAAAACTGTTTACTAAATTTTTGTGAAAACTTTATATAAACCTAACGACCTTATCTGGACTCAACATTAGATATTATAATAATTTTAACAAGTAAGCGATTTACTATAGTAAAATTTTCATGAAGTACCACCTTTCAGAGGATTTTTATATTATCGCTAGAAGTAATTTATTATTTATAAAGTACGATCAGATTCACGTTGATAGGAGTTTTATGAAGTATTTCAAATTGCCACGAGTGAGAAAGTATGTAGTGTTCGCATGAGAGGTACAAATAAGAGGAACTTGGTGTGCATTTACAAACAACTTAATACAATGTAAGTAGGTTCACACTCGATAGGAAAATATAAGTAAGAAAAAATACCCTGCCTGTCGCGTGTAGGTAGATACTTTTAATTAAAACAGAGAAATACATTCACTGAACTTATATATTCATAACTATAACAAAGACAACAAAAATGTATACTACATGAACGTTCTTTAGTGCACATCGTCGTAACAACGGGAATTATTTAGTCACACAAGGATGTATTGAACATGGGAATTTAAAAAAGCATTTTGACTTAAATCATTCACGATGCGACGACAACGGTAGCTCGGGACCCATAGGGAATTACATATTTTAATCACGAACATAATAAGTAAGACTAATTTCTAATTTTAAAATGGTAACTAAAGTAGACTAACAGTAATATAACAATAGTAAAAGTTGAGCTGAAAAGAAAAAAACTGGAAATAAAAAAATAAAACTAATCGATGGATTATTCGAAAATAGAACCAATCAAATGATTATTTCTGTTTTTTCTTCGTCTGTAAGTAGTTAGGAGTGGAACTAATAGATAAACACCATACAAACGAAACTAATGCATAGAAAACGGCGGCGGTCCATACACGTATATCACGACAATGATAGACGACTGATGAACATGGTGGTAACGTACGAAATGTATGTGATGTAAAATATAATAGATGGCATAAGATAAATCACTACTTATCACTACATATAAATAGTACTGGTAGTTCAATTTACACATTATAAATAACAATACATCAGAGTTAAGAAGAATAAGACTAAACTTTAGAAAAATCGTATACCTGTAATATGCAACACTAATCTTTCAAATTGAAAAAAAAAAAACAAAGTATTTAAATAAAACCTGTGTCAATAATACAGTTTAAAATTTTCCCAAAATAACTCATCGGAATAAAAAAAACTAATTGAACTACTGTAAGCTCTCATAGGAGTAGTTAGTGTGTATATTATAGTAAAAATATAAATATACAATAATGCGTTTATGCAAAAGAGATATTAAGTGATTTGGAGCAAAACAGCGTGAACTATTTATTAACCGTTATTCTTATATACCTAGGACATGTGCTATGAAGTGTGTAAATGTGTTAGACTTAAATGTGTGTAACAGGCACCATCAAACAAAGACAGTTTCGTTCCAGACTGACAGATGATAATGTCCGCTAAACGCGTAACAATGAATAATCAATTAGATTAAAAATACCAATAATTGAGTAATAGACATTTTAAATAGAACACTAATTTCAGAAAAATTACGAACCACAATATTAGTACAACAAATGAGTATAAACGCAACGCCTGCAACTCGAGATGGAAGTCATAGGCTCTCAATGAAACAGTCACTGGCAAATTATTTAGCAAATTTTATCATCTTCCCTCGAGGAGTCTATTCTGCAACGCGTCGACAAATTTCTTTGTGTACCTGTATTTGTTGATGATATAAGTAACAGAAAATATAGATGCGTGTCACAATACGGTTAATTTAAAGAAATCTACCTAAAATACTGGTTTTTGCTCACAATTTGCGAGCGTTAAAATTAAAATTAATAAAACGGTTTCGTACGAAAATAAATATTCACAGTTTATTAAACATATACATATTAATTAGATCAAAAAATGTTTGGTCATTATTTCGGAGTACAATTTTATTAGAGCATTTCAGCTCAAAAATGTGTAATTAGTATAATATAGCTATGACGTGACAGTGTGTATTTTCAATATAAACATTTTAGAAGTGTGTGTACAGTGCTTGTACAAGACTAGTCTAAGTACGCAATGATTTCTAGTAACTTTGAATATTCTATATTTTTAGTAAAGTTACATAGCGGCATAAACTGTAGTAAAACAATATATTAAAAGAAATTGCTCTATATAATGCTTTTGATACTTCTTATACAATAAAACTCAAAAGGAGAAAAATCCTTTGCCACTAATGAAAGGATTATTACTCTCAGATAGAAGAGCACGAGTTATACTAATCTAGGTAATTTTTGATATTTTTTATCTATTGGATCACACATTTATTGGACCAATAGAATAATAGTTTGTCAATGAGAAAAAGCTTTAAAGAATGTAAATGCAACTAATTTAGTTTTAAACATTACATATTAATTGCACTCAACAGAGCATCGCATCTTCTGGCATATATTGGATAACTTATATAAGGGAACACGATGTATGCGAATTCATCTATATTTGTGTATATTTCGTAAAATACACGTTTTATTTAACCACAAATTGTACATTAGTGGCAAAGAACTCATTCGACAAGACAATAATTCCGTAGAACGCCCAACTGGGGAATACTATATATAACCGTTTAATCTGCGCCAATACCGTCATTTATGTTTACAACAATGAGCTCTATAATGCAAAAATATCCATCTAATTTGCGAATCACAAAATACTCTATCACTAGATGAGCTAATATCTATATTAAAGCAGACGTGTGAATATACAACGATAATTTAGAGACAGAAAACTGCGACGAGGTCACAATACTAACACCGTTTATATACACATACCGAGATAACATGTTACAAGAGATTTAACGACATTTACAAATTAAACCGGTCCGATTAAATAAAACAATACACCGCTTTCCTGTATTACATAAAACATTTGGAGCAATATTGATACAACTTTACCTTACCGCTACACCCTAAATTAATATTATGATTAAATTTTGCATAACATAGCTATTTATTAATATAACAAAGGAACCGCTAAGTTTTAAAATGGACAGTTACAAATACTGGAATATATTTCAACATTTATCAATGAGATTATTTTCTAACTGATTAATTACATTTCATAATTATTCTACCGTATAATGTACATACACATTGTACTACGAGTATGATATTTGTAACCTACGATATCATTTTATATGCCAACGATAAGCATGTTGTAAACATTCTAGTTTATATCCGCTAAGACCAATTTCGACAATTTCACGATATCATTGGACATATACAATACACGGGCGACAAAAAATCTTTTCAATAAAACCCCTTACTCTTATAATGCCCTCGTCCAATGTGTTTTCCACATTATGACAATGTAGTCAAGGTAAATGAATGTAATCATCGAGTCGATATCAATAACCTACTTACAAATAAACACAAGTTATTTCATGTTCCCTGCATCGAGTAACAACTCACATGAGTATGAATAATATCGTCGTATGATTGTTTTAATAATACCCACAATAATATCCGAAACAGGAATCAAAAAGTACATAACAAAAGTTATAATGTAAAAAAATTATTTGTGCACGAGCGATGTGAGCCTCCTCACTCCGGACTTTGTGGTGTTGCCTTTAGTCTTTTTGGTCTGCTCCTTAACTCCTCTGTAAAACACGAAAAAAATTATTATATATATGTCTAGCTGACCTGACAAACGTTGTTCTG
This sequence comes from Passova gellias, assembly GCA_018249975.1. Classification (NCBI taxonomy): domain Eukaryota; kingdom Metazoa; phylum Arthropoda; class Insecta; order Lepidoptera; family Hesperiidae; genus Passova; species Passova gellias. Next base: position 11,302 of record DWUN01003892.1, read on the forward strand.
CCATATAAATTATTTTTTATTGCTGCTCCTCTCCTATTCATCTTATGTTATATAGCCTAAAGCCTTCCTCGATAAATGAGCTATCTAACACTGAAAGAATTTTTCAAATCGGACCAATATT
>DWUN01003893.1:0-11420 GCA_018249975.1 Passova gellias
TAACATTCATTATATAGTAGAGAAATACTGTTACAATTTGTACGGCACAACAACGTTTGCCGAGTCAGCTAGTTATCAATAAAACTAGCCAAGTTGCCACTTATAACATCAGCTATTTGTCAGTAAAAGCCATCAAAATCGCGTCAGCCATTCCAGGGATTAGCTCGACAATCTCAGGCGAAAATTGCAAATAGCTTTGTTTGTGTTTTAGCACACGTGCAAATAAACGCACTTGGGACAGCACAGTTATTTTGTAATCACAGACAGACACTTTAATTTTATTTACGTGTATAGATACATATATACCTTTCGGTTTCGTGCTCTAATAATTAAACAATTAAAATATTAGCGTTTCGTATAACGATCCAACGTGTTGCATCTCGCTCGCCTTGAACGAAGCTACCCGTCGATTACATCGGCATTCTTGTGTTCCGTCTCTTTCTTTCACACTTTCTGTTTCGAGTGTTAATGATGACTTATTACAGAAGCTGTCAGATCGTCCGCTATTTGTACACGTAGTTATAAAACATATAACATACATGAAAATGAATAACTAACTTATCCTATTAAATATTCTATACATTATAATAAGACTGTAAAAGAGTTCAATTCTGTACATTGAATAAAAACTAAGAAAAACAAGCTTAGGGGTCTTCATACAAGTAACACATGCCAAAAAAAATCATTTTGAAATTTTTGTCTGTCTGTTGTGCGGCTTTAACGCAAAAACTACTGGACGGATTTTGGTGAAACTTTTTTGTTATATAGCTATCAGTCCTCGACAACACACTCGTATAGGCTATAATTTATGTTGAAATACTCCAAATGCTGCCCAAAGTCCATATGCCACGCGGACGAAGTCGCGGGCAAAAGCTAGTAGTAGATATAAGCAAAACGTGAGTACGACAACCTCCATGCTTCACTATGTGTAAGGAAAGCTATAGAAGGATAACGCTTGTACACAGCTAACAAAATATTCCATCACCTTATATTTATTGGGAATGAATAATACAATCAGCACAAATCTGTCCTGTATAATAAGTTAATCATTTATTTGCAAAAGTGGTTTCTCAAATAAATCATCATGGAAGAAAAGTAATTTTCAACGAAAATTATTTCAACCAATCTCTTAAGAAGTTGCAAAGAAGTTTTCAGAATTAGACACGCCCCAAAAACAATCATCGCCTTTCTGCTGTCGCCGTAGTTTAAAAATTATTTATCACTCGTGGTTTAAGAACTAGTGACGTTAATCTGGAAGACGTTAAGGAAAAAACGGAATTGTTTTCAGAGTGGTGTCTTACGAGTAGGAGGACAATTCAGGGAAATTTCGTTTTACGTAAGCCGGACGTTTATGTATATTTTAAATATCTTACTTAAAAGATTTTAGTGCAATAATTAACTACTAATAAATAATAATTATAATTTTAATTCCATCTCTTATTGTACGCCGTAAAAGTCGTGAACTGATAATTGTGTAAAATCTCTAAATGTAGCCACAATCGTGCAAATAAACGTCTTGTCTTTGACTTTGAAGCCATTTAGTTTTGTTACTCGGACCTCTTAGTCTAGTGGTCAAAGGCTTTGACTGCTAAAGGGGTCGTGGGTTCGATTCTCACCCAGGACTAACATTTCTGTGATACATTTGTAACATTAAAACATCTGGGAGTTTTTTCCACTGGCTCTTTTCTCCCGGTTTACTATAGCCTGAAGAGCGCACAAAGCTGAAGTACGATGACTAAAACGTGACCTTCAGTGAGTGTGTGTATTTACAAAACAAAACAAAACAAACACAGCATCACGCCTGTCCCTAACGGGGTAGGCAGAAAGCACCGAGTGCCAAATATCTCTTTCCTTGCAAATCTGACGTGCTTCGTCTACATTTATCACTCTCTTCATGCATACACGCCGGTTTCGGAGACTCTTGACATCTCCGTCAACCAGTATCCGCCCTATTTGGTCCAGATATAACAGTCTAGGTCTTAATTGTGTATTATATTATTCATGAAACAAATGAATAACAATATGTTCGTGTCTATTGATTTTTCAGGAAATTACTATATGTCTCGAGAGTGTTTTATCACAAATTGTATCAGATGTAATGGATCTAATCTGATAAAACTTCATTTGTATGCATTGAACGTGATGATAAACAAAATTTATCATTGATTTCCCTTTTACGTGTCTGAAAAACCAACATGTTTTATGATTAAATTCATACTGAATATTAACTGGGGACAATTCCATACACGGCTATCCGATTCCGAAAATAGGCAATTGAATGCCTGGTATTATGGTAACCGGACAGCTGATATACATGTATACATACGATATAATACTTATATAGATATTTTTATTACAACCAAACACAGAACAAACAGATGTGCTCACCACACAAGTGTTTGTTCCGGGTGGGAATCGAACCCACGACCTCCGGTTTGGCAGTCAGGATCTCTAGCCACTCGACCACGAGGTCAGTCAACTTGCACCGCACTTAACATGCGGTATAAAGACGAAACAATGGATATAAAGTGAGTGAAGTATTATCGTCATAAAATAATCATAATCAACGTAGCTGATGTTAGGGTCTCATCACGAAACAGTATTGTCTTTAGTGATATTGATAGCTGACACGCAAGTCATAAAAAGAACAAGGCTTTCTCGAAAATAACTGCCTAAGGCTAATTGTTTCATGAATGAAACATACTTTCCAGCCTAATCAAAACCAGTGGGGGTCGATGTATGTCACAGATAAAGGATGTTGTTCTTTTCTTATATTTCTGCCTACCATTTTTTGTCTATTCTGCGGTATCACTACATAGTATAAAACAAAGTCGCTTTCCGCTGTCTGTGCCTATGTAGGCTTAGATCTTTAAAACAACAGAACGGAATTTTATGCAGTTTTATTTAATAGATAGAGTGATTCAAGTGGGAGGTTTATATGTATAGTAACATCTATTATTTATAAAGCAATGTGGTTATTTTTGAGGTGTCTAATGTGATGTCGTAAATAATTACATCTTTTGCGGCGGGGGCGGGACGAAGTCGTGGGCAAAAGCTAGTCTATGGATATAAATGAAATTGTGGTGTTCGTTTGTGATGTTTAAATAACTGGTTTCTCCAGTGCTTATATTTCATTACAGGATACTAAGACATAAACAATCTTTTTTTAATGTCTTGTCTATGTGTCTGGACTGGTCAAAAATTACTGGACGAATTTCTATAAGATTTAGCACACAGATTGTCTATAAGCATAGGATATTTTTTATCCTGATATTCCCATGGGAGCAGAATCTTTATCTGTAACATTGCGGGGTACAGCTAGTCTAGAATATAGTAGACATTATTGGTGGATTAGCTGCAACCGTCATTGCATCCCGCAACTAGGATCACTCATCTGCTCCAGTGTGTAATAGTGGAAGTTGGTTGATTAAATGCTGTTTAATACACATATTTGCTTTAATTATATGTATATTTAATGTATGTAGGTTACATTTAAAAATGTACGTATGTATAGCCTTCGTCTTGACATATGCACGATTGTTTTTTTATCAGCTAATTAATTAGCAAATTACCTGTATATTTGCATACCAATTTGCATTTCTTTTCATTATTTTTTATATTTCTCATATTCGTATATGAAATTAAGGAAGCCTTAAGAATTAATGGCTCAATAAAAGTCAATAAAACAAATAAAGTTGTAATGAAAGATTAAGTTCATTTGAATAAACCACGCGCTCATGTGATACTTTCATGCGGTTTTCCTTATAGCAACACGTAATGTTTCTGGGTATTCCGGCTAATGAAGTGAAACGGAATAGAGTGCAGCTTATCTGTCTTGCTGTGAGAAAACATTGGTCGACCCGACGGTTCGCTGGCGAGTGACCATAACCGCTGCGTCGTGGGTACTGGATTCGATTCCCGAGACATTTTTTTTTCCAATTTGAGAGCAATCTCGTTTGATAAAAAGCGATTGTGTGGTCTATGATCTAACAGTTTTTGTGATGAGGACGTTTTAGGTATACTATAGTTGTCTGGTTCCATAGGACAGGTGTTATTTAGTTTGGGCTGAGGTGCCGGGATTGAGTTGATTTATTATTTTTATTATTATTATTAATATGAGTCACTACGATGATACACTGATGGGAAGTAAAGCTTGAGTAAATCCAATAATTCCTTTCAAATATATAAGAAAATTGTATGGGATCCTTAATTTTACACTTCAAGTTGGCTATTCTGCCGATAGAACGATAAATGTGTAATATCTAATTGATCGATATAGTTTGACTTTTCCTTTTCCTGCGGTAAAAATTGCTTAATAACTATTTATTTAGAATTATAACCATGTGTAATGTTGGTTCCAGTAGTACTGTATAATTCTGTATAATTACTGAAATAGGTATACACTACGCCGTACTTTCACATAATTAACATACAGTAATTGTCCTGTAACTAAAAACGACCAATTTAAATTTCACAACAGTTTCAGAATATTTACACAATATGTTCATTTAACTGTTCTGTATTTTTAAGAGCTCGCTCACACTAATGTAAAACTATTATCGAATTGCAGTCGTGAATATGTATTCAAATTACGCAATAGAATTTTTTGTCTAATTTTCTATTAGAATTTATTATAACATAACATTGCTTACACATATTGTGGAATACCTGTGCCCTGCGGTGTGACTCGCTTAGATTTCGATCCCTTAGGAATATCTGGACAAGAACTATCTTATGTTCATTGCCAGACTTCAAACTATAACCGTACTATTTCATTACAATCGGCCCAGTGGTTCGGCCGTGAAAGTATGGATAGCATAATGTTACCAAAATTAAGTGTGAGCATCGTGAAATACCATTTACTTAACCGTTGCCACACTGCTCGTGTATTGGTAAAAAAATTGAATGATAACAAGGAAAAAGGTCATTCGCTGTCATTGTTTAGCGTGTGCGATTTTTGTATATGGCGTATTAAAGTTGCGTATTAGATCAGAGTGGTCTATCTGAACTTGGCCTAGATCAGTTAATCTATGCGTTCGTTCGCAGCCCGCGTGCCTGGGCGGGCGTCGCGGCAAGGGGGGCGGCTTTCCATTGGCCCGGCCGGCTCACCTCAACAAGCAAGCCTTAATTCAGTCCGACTCCGACCGCCTTGGGAGTATATCGCTTGTGCGTTTAACGCTCCCCCATCCGCGTGTAGCCGCAACGCAAATTCTTAAATAAAATCGCGAGTGAAAACCACTTTTTCTCCAGTGTATTGTTTTATCCACGTGTGACGTCAAATCTGCACGTCGGCCGCTTGTTTTCGTTGCGGCGCATCAATACGCCCCACGTAATGCGATCCGTTTGACGGTTTGCTGAGAAATTTTCAGCCAAGTAAGTACTATGTAGTTAGCTATTCGTTAGATTTATTGTGATAGTCAAAACGGTTCCATTGGTTTTAGAGCGTAATTTCTATCTCTAATGTTTATTGAACAACTCGCAGGGTATTATGTGGGTGATGTTGGAGCTAATTGGTTGCAATTATACACCTATACCATGCAAGGTTCGGCGGCTTATTGTTGTCTAACTTGGACTGTTATTCTCAACAACATACTGAATAGTTATATTTACAAGCATTTATCATTTCTGCAACTAATAGGAGTCAAATATATTCAATAAACTCCCATTGACCAGAAACAAGTACTAACGTAAATGTATAGTAACTAACAAAAAATAAGTTTTTATCCCCAGTATATTTAAAAATTATCTTCTTGTCGTCTAAATAGACAAGTTTTCAGTTAAATCGCTGCATATTATTTGTCAAAGATAGTTGAATGACTGCTTGGTTTCAGTATTACAATGGGTTGGTTACGTCTGAAAGGGAAGATAGCGAAAATATTAGTGACAGCTTATTTTGCGCTGAATTCATATAAATTGCAACCAGAGCAGAAACAAAGAGAAACACAGATGATTTGCCTTGCCTGATCGTTTGGTGGGTTTTATTAAAACAAGCTGCAACACCTCTTCGTCTCACTGCTACTCACAGTTCTGTCCTGCAACTGCTGTAGATCTGGAGTATAATCAAGCATGCTGCTCCAATGATGCAGATGTCGTAATGCATTTGAATATTCGACATTGATCTTTTGTTGTTACAACCAGACAACTAATAAAATAAGTAAAAAAGCTCATATCTTGCCAGTTCCAAGTCATGCATGAAACTAACGTACGTCTACTAATGTAGTCTTCACTCGTAAAAACAATGAATCTTCAGATATGAATTTATTTGGAAGAGTTATAGTCTTATTGCCTCTCATAAATCACTGTCTTTGTTATAGTGGGGCTGTTAGCGGTGTATTTAACGAAACCACGATCTGCCATTTTCATATATTTGTTAATTTAATCAATTCCGTGGAGCTATCGGAATTGTTGGTCATTTTCATATGAAAATTATATCAAATCTCAAAATACGGATTTCGAACAGCGTTAGGGATATATAAGGTTTCTTTTGTCACGTTAAAAGACATCATGTACATATCGTCATTCGTGTGTTGTTGGTGGAAACATTGTCTATTGAATTAATATTAAGTAAGTCAGCATTTGACACATCAATAATAACAATGACCATTGAGCCTAATTTAAACATAGCTCGGGTGTTAAGATCAAGATGTAGCTAATAAACTATTATATTATAAGAGTACCTACAATATATAAATTCAGAAACACACAGCTATAGATCGATGAAAATCCATCGAAATTTATGTGTAAAGATGGCGTAGACTCCTTATATCTCGTATTCCTACCAAACTTACGATTCCCACTAAAGGTTACCATTGTTAATGGTGTCTGAAATATTTGAATGCAAGTTTTTTCCTGTCTTATCATTCATTTTTTCCACATTACAACTTTAGGTAAAAGGTAAAACTTTAGGTAGGTTACGTAGATTAGGTAAAACTTTAGGTAAAAGGTAACCGCTTTGAGGTTCTGTTGATACGTTTATTATACACTCAGATTTCATTCTTGCAACAAATCTGGTGTTCGTTTGTAAATTGACAGGCCAGGATATGCATAATCGAGCTGGCGATCATTGTTTCTCCGTGATAAGTATTTCCCGTGTCGGTAAAAACTTAAAGCGGTAATTTTCAGTGTTATCTTTAGTATCGTTAATGTTTCGAAACGAGAATGAGGGAAATATCTTTCTTCTCACATGACGCCTTGAGAAGACTTTGAGAAGGACAATAAGCTTTTTATGTTTGCGTCTTAAGTGAAGCATCGTGAAAACGGAATCCATATCGTACGAAACAAATAATGGAGAAAGCTGAACTTGTTTAGCGTTCGAGCAAGCGAGCGTCTTCGGACTGGAGACTCACGAAGTTCAATATTTGTTTGAAATATTGAATATTTCCTATTTCGAATTCTATGGAATCACAAATAGGTTAAGGCGAGTATGATTATTACAGTCGGAAGACGTAGACCTAGGCGTACGTTTAATCAAATTGAAGACGTATTTAGGAAGGATTGATGCAAGTAGAAGTAGAAGAATTATGTTCAGAACGTAGCTGCTGGAGATCCTGAGTATCTGCCTATCCCCGTAGATATTCTCTTTTTTCCTTCGTCATTGTGCTGTTTTGTCTATGAGTAGTTTAATATTACATACACTGTCTGTTTTGTTTACGGATATGTGGAATATCGAGGATTAGTTATGAATGCAAAGAGTCTCCGAAACCGGCGTGTACGCATAAAGAGAATGATGAATGTGCATGAAGAGAAGCGCGTCAGGTTTGCAAGGACAGAGATATTTGGCACTCGGTGCTTTCTGCCTACCTCGCTAGGGACCCGGCGTGATGTATTTATGAATGTACGGAGCTTTAGAGTACATAAGCCCATATTGCTCTCTGAACCTGAACAAAACGATCCCTCAACGCGGAAAGGTCGATCCGTCGAGAAATCAAATCCTTGAAAAGCGAAAACTGACATCTGTACTAATTTCTCATTTCAAATCCTTTTAGAATCTCATTTATCAGTTTTACACAACTAAGATAAGCTAGATAAGACTGTGTGCAAACAATTTGCCTCCGTAGTGTTCATTGTTACACGTAGCCGTTCTACGTAGTATGACGTTGTCTGATTAGTGGTCGTGTTTCGATAAACCCTGCTATGGTGTGAGAGCTATACTAATTGTTATGTTGGCAGAATTGGCGCAACAGAGACACCTCGTTTCTAGACAAACAAAAAAAAAATAATTGACAAACAAGGATGAGTGGAGACAGGAGAAAAAAAACAAAAGCTACACATTGCTAAAACCTTATGAATTAAAAAAGGCACGGATTGCACGTCTGTGGAGCCAAAAATTTTAATATAAAAAATAAACATAATTTGCGTCATTTCTAATACTGAATTCAAAGAGCTGGGTAAATTCGCAATAGGGACACCGAAATTGTCAATAAAGTTTAACAACATTGGCGGGATGTGGCTTCCGCTGAGGGCACAACCCATGCATAGATTAAAAAAGAAGTTTATAAGGTATACATTAAGCTTTAACAAAATAACTGTAAAAACGCACGAGAAACAAGTCTCTGGAGACTTACAAAAAAATATGGCTTGAACTACATAATAATTATGTAAAATCTTTATATTCATACCCATATTTGTGCAACGTACGAGTAGACAGGTTTGCCAGGACAGATATATTTGGCACTCGGTGCTTTCTGCCTACCTCGTAAGAGACCTGGCGTGATGTTATGTATGTATATTTGTGCAAATAAAGGTCTTTGTCTTTGAATTATAATTTTGAATGTACTCCGCAAACTGACATTAAAAATATGCAGTTCTAAATAATATAGCAATTTACGACCCGGTTGAAGGAATCATTATGTAGGGACTTTTAACAAAAAAATAGCACGAGTATGTTCATTAAGCCAAGCGTTTTCTTTTTTCCTCAAAGTGTGTTACTCGTTCAGATTGTTACAAAATGGCTTCCTAACACTTCCCGTGCGACGTCCAAACTGAAATCATTAAGGTTTTCTTGCGTTTCAATTCATCTTACCTCAGTGTTAGGAAATTGGATAAAAACGCGGGATGTGCTGTCTCGGCCTTCTGATATATCTTCTTCAATGACCACGTTTATTCCAGAATTATAAAAAGAAAATGCTAATTAATGTTGATGGATGTAGGTGCCGAGGCAGACCAAGACTGTCTTATCTCGACCAAATAGGTCAAACACTGGCTGACGGGCGAGTCAAGAGTCTCCGAAATCGGCGTGTATGTATGAAGAGAGTGATGAATGTAGACGAAGCGTTCAGGTTTGTAAGGACAGAGACATTTGGCACTCGGAGCTTCCTGCCTACCTCGTGAATAACCTGGCGTGATGGTGAAATAGATAGATAGATTAATCAATACTGACATCTAATGCTAAATATAACATAACCTGTGCTAATATGACCAGACAGATAATAAACTACCTGCATAGATTTCGAAATATATCAATGTATTTTTTCTCAAATACACTAGGAATTATCGTAAGAACGTAAGAATATCAGTTCAATTGAAAACACATAAGTTTAGTACAAATTTAAAATGATAACTTCTAGACCTTAGCATTGACCTAGTATTTTAGTTCAGTCTATATCGCATCGCAAATGCTGGAGGCGACGCAAAGACACACCTTACGCACTGTAATATAAATCATTGAACAAAGAAGGTAAACATTTGTTTAGCAAAACACAACAGTCGATATGTTAATACGTACGTGAATGGGAATTTTCATGATTATACCAGCGCGTGATGGGTGCTTATGTTAGTTGATTGGCTCATACAAGGTGGACCATTTAGCTGGCTTAGTAGGTCAAAATGGCCAAATGTGTTCTACTGCAAAATAGGTTTGGGTTTGACTACGTTCTCACCGGTTGGTAAATTGCGCTTGCCAACTAAATGCCTATTAACTTTTTTTTAATAATTCGAAGTTATATGTATATGGAAAGCTAGGGCTTTGCTGGCGCTTAGAATTCCAACCTGACCGTTTTCTGTTTTTCAAACAATTAAAAATATCGATTCCCCTACTTTAAGGTTTCAATACGAATCTTTTAGAGCTTCCAAAAACCACAATAAAATCAATACAAGCTATATATTTTAATGTTCTTTCCGTTTTACTTATTGTCAAGGTAGCCCCGCATTTCGCAATTCAATTGTAAAGAGATAAAACCATTCAAACTAAACCCTTCTTATCACACTCCGTAAAAAAATTCAATAACGTAATCTACAAATCGCACGCGTACTCCGATCAATTTTAAAACGTAAAACAAACCTTGTTTCTTAAGTAACAAGAAGCATCTTCCAACACTAGACGCTCCATTATTTAAATAATCAAATTAAAGTAAATTGTATTTTATTACCAAAACACAAAGTTTGCTTTTGCATGTCTATGAGTTGTAGTGCCGCAATATAACTGATTGTGACGCTACGACAACGCAATGTAGACCTTACTCAAATGGAATAGGGTTGAAAATGGCTTGCGTCTGTCTCGATAAATGTTGACCAAATCAAGCGTGTTAACTCGTTACATTGCCGACGTCCTTTATCGGGCTCGTTCATCTCGGAGATAGGTACCTATCTCCATACGGAGATAAATAACGTTACGATTATCCATTAAGATCTATTGGGAGGTTGGACGAGCGATATATTTGTTACGGCCGTATTCTTTGATAGATTATACTATCAGTATTATAGCTTAGGAGCATGGCAACAGGCTCATCACCTATTTCATTGGGGGACTTAAACGTAACTGGCCTAATGTGGGGTGTACTACATTCCTCTGCCTACCCCTTCCGGGATTACAGGCGTGATGTTACGTTATTATAGCTTAGGATACCATCACGCCGGGTCCCTAATGCTGTAGGCAGAAAGCACCAAGTGCCAAATATTTGTGTACTTACAAACCTGACATGATTGTTCTACATTCAGCACTGTCTTCGTGTATACCCTGCTTTGGGAGATTCTTAACGCTTCTATCAGACAGTATCCAATCAAGTTGTAAGTTAAGATTGTCATTTTTGGTAACGTTGGTGATGATGAATATCATCCTAACGACAGGTGGCAGTCAGACTCGTCACAAGCCAGTCATATGCCCTTCGCTAACAGTCATGCATTTATCGGTGACAGTCACGAAGACTCAAATTATTTGTATTTACACACCTCCGTGGTGTGATTAATTGTCTTGAAATTTGCGGTCTGCCATTATTTAGGTTCGTAAAGCCACGTTCACATTCGTCGACTAATTCATTATTAATGCTAATTTTGATCTGGCATTAGCTTAGAGCAATGTTTTTCAATCTTTTTGTATACGCGACCCGTTTTCAGGATGAAAAATTGTCACGACCCCCTTAAGACATAGATAGACAGAAATTTAGTAATTTAAATTTATTGTAGTGTAGAACCTTGTCATTTTT
>DWUN01003894.1:0-11418 GCA_018249975.1 Passova gellias
CCCAACCCGGGATTTGAACCCAGGACCTCCCGATCGGCAGTCGCGCTAGCAACCGCACGACCAACGAGGCAGTCTTCCAATATAAATTTTTAAATTCAATAATAATTAATTTCATAATAATCTTTATTTGCAGAAAACACGGTATTTATACAAAATGGTTGGATGTCATAGCCATTTTCAGGCGTATTTTACCGAGCTGGTCAGTGGACAAAATTCCATTTCATTACAACCACTAGAATAAATATCACTTTATAGTTATACCACATTATGAGTTATTTAGTCATTTATAAAATTTATTCAATAATAAATCATATTATGATTTCAGGGCTAATCCTGTGAGATGTCCATCGTTACAAACATTTATAAATTCCTTTGTGCTGTAAAAACTATCTGTTATTTAATAATAGGTTCTAAATGAAAGTTTAAAATTTTTTGTAATAGGCAAATTTTTAAAGGAACATGGCAATAGGTTGTACAGCATTATGCTAGAATAAGTAATAAGTTGGAACTCCTGCACAATTGTTAACAGTGTGAATTATCAAAAACGTTGAGCTACCTCCGAGTTTGAGCTGACTTTAGCCAGATCCTCCTGGCCATCCGTCTCCACCGGCCCCTCCAAGTGTTAAATCCCTCCAAGACATGACAAGCGATCTATGCAGTTTTGTTTTAAATGGGAACATGCCGTGCCGGATCGAGCCACGCTGCCGTTACTGATGTTACCAACCGGAGTGGGCAGCACTACAGCAGCAGGGTAACGACCTCTATCGTGAAGGTCATCGGTCGCGCAGTCCCTGAACATGTACAAGTCATCAATTACCCGCAGCAGCCGAAGCGGCCGTGTGTCCAATATTCACTGCTAACATCCGTTCCTCATTCGCCATTCGTTCGTTTTGTTCAATAATTATTAGGATATTAATGAAAAATTGAAGCTTTGCGAGCGACGGCCGCCGCGCGTCCAGTTATTAATGACGTGCTTTTGACTTTAATTAATGTATTAAGGATGAGAACCCAAAATATCTTCAGATAAGAAAGACGGAGAGAAAATAATAATTTATGGCCTATAAATCCTATGATAACACTAATTGATAAGAAAATATATTATATGAGGTGTCTCAGCTGTTGCGGACATGGGAATCTAATGCCATGTGACGCTGGCCTCTAGGCAACTCCATCTCCCTTAGTTGTGATGCGGGAGTATTGGTACGAGCTCGTAACGACACACGTCTGACACTGCCAGGTGTCGCCCGGGGTCGGCAGACTGCACTGCGCCCCAAATATCTTCACCCTGACAGAGCGACAGAGAGACAGAGCAGCACGTCGCTCCTTCTATATTCGTCACGCTCTCCATGCAAGCACGCCGCTGTTGGCTACTACCGATCGCCCCCCCTGCGCCCTCCCCACCTTTGACCAAACTAGATCGGCATCTGCTTCCATCAAACTCGCCGTTTGAGTTTTGGGAACTTTAAAAATGTTTGTAAAAAGTTATAGAGCCTTCAAATTACCGAAATGACAAATTTGGAGCTTTCAAAATATATATTTCACGTCACGTCTTCCCCTTAACCAAAAACCGCCTTAAACCAGTTCCATCGCCGTCTCCCGGAGCCCGGAGCCCACTGCCGCCGCGCACACCACACTGTCATGTCAATCGCGGACTGGGTAACAATGTCCTGTTTCATAAAAACTGCTGTAACACACATTCCAATTGTTTTATCTATTATAGGGCATGTGCACATGTATGTATACATGCCATACATTTTTAAAGTAATTATTCATCAGCTTTTCCACCTTCCATTGTAAGGTAGGAAAATACTTAGAATGAGCAGAGTTGAAGACCGGTTCGCATAGCCGTAGGATTAACGGTCGATCGATGTGACGATGAAGAAGAAGATGATGATGCTGATTGTACATAGTAATGACAACTAGGGTTAGGCCGAGTAATCTTTTAAGACTTAGTATTCAGTATAGATGGTCGGGAACACAAATGACTTGTACCCGGGGACTGAGATATATTGACCTTGAACAAATTTGATGAACATATCAAGTGCATGGGGGTCCCAACTCGTCCCGCACGTCGGTCACCCTACACATCACAGCTGCTGATATATTCACATCGAAGCAATTATATAAGCTTTGTACCGATATACGTAATGAGCTTGCCGCCGGTAGCGTCGTAACGTTACGATGGTACTAGCGAGGGCCGGCCTCCTGTGACGCTGGCCGAGACCGGCGGCGTGTACGGGTAGGGTGGTCAATGTAGACGTATCGCGTCTGCTCGGGAACATTACCTTGCTGCACGCTGCCAGCTGCCAGTTGCCAGTTGCCAGCTGCCAGCTGCCAGCTGCCAGCTGCTCGCTGCCCGCTGCCCGCTGCCCGCTGCAAGCTACCCGCTGCCCGCTCATAAAAAGCTATCTTTAAATATCGTAACTGAAGGTCGTCACCGCGTCGTGTTCCCTGCTCTGGCAGACAAATAGTTTTTATTATGGATGCGTGTAGCTGTGTATGGCAGACTTGCTGGAATATATTAAAAAATAAAATGGAAGCGGCTGCTAGCGTCCGTCCATCTGTCACTATCAATTTGTTATTTATAGAGAAAACGCACAAAACGCGGCTCCCGCTGGTATCACGTGGTTTTGCATATCGAACTTCGATATGTCCATAGACTGTGTGAGTTATAGTTATATAGTTAAGGCGGGGGCTGCGGGCTTATTGAATAAAATGCAATCATATTAAAATGTAGAGTGACAAACTGACTGTCAAAGTTGTGTTCGAAAATAAAATTTGAATATAAAATATGGATCATTTTTCGTTACGAAATCCGATTCAAGAGTCAGAACGCAGAAATAAATAATGGCCGGCGGCGGTCGAGAGCGGGGCGCTGGAGACGTCCGTCGGGCCGTCTGATCTGAACTCTCCCTTGTGTTATTAATGTGAAGAAACAGTTTACGTAGTGACGATACAGGGTATTTTGTATCCCAAATTTTCCAGCAGAACATGAAGAGTGTCACAACTCGTTGCCGCAACCGCTGCGTAATTTTACATAAAACATGTACTTAAGTAATATCCGCGAATTTTATATTTTTCGCGAATGCTAAGGAGAGGGGCGGCAGGTTCGGATCCTCTCATAGCGTTATCTGAATGCAGCCAACTACATCCCACAAGTGGGCGTGGGCACACCGCTGGCTGGGGAAAAGGTTAACACTACGCCACATTACGCGCCTGGATCCCCGCCGTAGGCAGAGGGGGAGTGGGGCCAGTGGGGCTGGACGACGCCCGCACGGTGCCGGCAGTGTTGGCCCGCGAACTCCGTTGGCTGCCATATCATTTGAATACAGGGAAATGTGTTCAAATTATCGACGCGGTCAGATCGCGCTCAGATACCGCCAGGCGTTCCGTCACTGGTTCGAGGCGAGCGAAGGCGAAGTGACGGCGCCCGAGGGCGGAGGACCGATTTTGCCACTTTTTAACGACTTTCATTCAGATTTTGTGCGTTATTGAATTTAAAGGGCAACCAACTGTTCTTTTGGATATGAAGTTTTATTACTTGTAACATAATTTACAAAGATGTTTTCGCGTCTCAGTTTTGACTTAAATTATTATAACGAAATATAAAATTCTTCGAAACCAGGTGTATGTTTGTATGTATGAACAAAGTGATCAATGTCAAAAAAGCATGTCAGGTCAGATTCACCTTCATCCACCCCTCACTTGCCCGCTTCAATTAGAAGTTCAAGTTGTTAAAAGGAAACCGAAAGTGAGCAGCGGGTAATGATTCAACATTCAACTAGGTATAAATAAAAACCTCAAGTATTCGCTGTGAACGTACAAAGCCGACCCACCGCGTGGCTGCTCTGACGTCATTACAAAAGGACAAATACGATCTAGCCCTAGCAATTCTGCTATGATGGAAATTTCGAGAATTTGACCGACAAAAAATATACATTTTAAAGGATCACAGTAAATTAATCATATGACGGGCAAAGATTTGCGATAATGTTTATTTGTGTTGTCTGCCTTAAAAAAAGGTTCAACAAACGCGGTGGCTAAGTAGTTACCGAACTTGACTTCTGAGCTAGTGGTCGTGGATTCGAGTCTCATTCTCTCTTCGTGGTTCAGTGCTTTGTCCCGTGTCTAGGTGTACAATTATCTATATACATACGTATGTGTTTACCATACTACTCTGAGTAGTTTGGGATCATAGTACGTAGTTGGGTCTTTTGCGAATATGTCCCAGAACATACAGCACAGCCTGTCACTGGCCGTCGCTTGCGTATCCAGGACTCTTTACTTCGATAGACGATAAATATAGAAATACCTAAATAACTCAGTAGCTGCCATAGTCTGCCGCCAAAAAATTCAAAATGGAGTCGCATTTTTATCTGTTCAAAAAAAATCAATAAAGAACGAGCGCTTCAGTACAGAATGTGGTTTTATCGAAAACAGTCACCAAAATCCAGCCATTCTTCATTTTAAACAAGATTAAGAGATACAATCTTAAACGTCTTTTTTTTATCCAGTAAAAGTAGATTATTATCAAAAGGGACACCCGGATGTCTCAAGGAATTCTCAAATTCGAATTTCGAACGCTCTATGAGATGGGCTCCGATTGAAAAAAAACAAAAGCCGCCGTATCAGAGTAAACATTCAAAATATCCAGCGACGTCTTAGTAATATCATTTTTAAATTCTTTATGATCTTTACCAAAGACAGCTCTCATAACTGGCCGGCAAGAAAAAAGCAAAACAACATGTCCGTCCCGTTCCCTCGTATCGTAAACGATAGAGACGCGGGACCCACTGAGAGTTTTATCGGACGAAGCGCGGGCAAGCGAAAGAGAAACAAAACGGACTGTGTTCGTTTTTTTTAAATTTAAAAATGTATTCCTTTTTTAAATAAATAAACGTGGCGTCGCACGCAGGGAGACAAATGTGTACGATTCGTTTTGTGCATGTATTTAGACGTTCCGAGGGCCTTCCAACTTTTTGTTACAAAAAACTTTACTAATTCACTGCCTCTTCTGAATCTTATCACTGCGGCATAGGGTTCATTATTTACTTACAAAAAAATCAATTCATCAATCTATCACAAGTAAATTCCAACGTTATCTCAAGCACATAAGGTTACAATCGGTTCGCCGGCGCCGCGGGCGAGCGGCCACGGATGTGAGCAGCACATTTCTATTGAATCAGTGCCTCGCGTCAATAACGCTCAATAAATGAGGGCGCGGGACCAACACTTATCATTAAATACATATTTTGTTGTGTTTTAATTCGATTTTTTATCAAGTTACAAATTAATAAGCCGCCTTTATTAAGCATTACGATATAATGTTGTAATGATAATTATTTCAAGTAATTGTGACAACAATAAATTCGAATTATGTTAATACGGTCTTATTAAATATTAACAACATTAGAATTGAGTTACAAAGTAAACTAATTTGCAATACATTTTTATTTGATACTAAATGTTATATAATGTAATTAAATGTAACCCGGGACCGCCTGCCCGACCGCACCGTCTGTCGTCGCCGTCGACAGCAAAAATTCAGCTCTTTAGCTAACTTTCTGTGTGAACTCATAGCGTTGTAATAAAATATTCCGAAATTATAAACAACACATAATTTCTTTTAAGGATTTATATTCAGACAAACAAACTTACCTATAGCCAAAAAAAAAATATTGCGGTAATTTTTGTTTGCAAATAAAGTTAAATGCTAATTGAATAGGTAAGGACCGTGGCGTGTTCGAACAGGGGAGTAAAAGCGGGAAATAATGACAGCTGTCAACATGACGGCCAGGAAGTGACGGGAACTCTTGACGGGTGATATTATAGACATGTGTCTACAGATAATGATTTGGTGGACACATGCCTAATGAACCAATTTCAACTTTCACCAGACTCGCCCATTCTTATACTTGTACAAGTAAATATATCTCTCCTCTTGCATTTATCGTAATTATTCTTATGTGAAAATCATTTAGTTCTTATTACCATCAAATTACGAGAAGTATGCTGATCCGAACTGGGCCAGCTTTTAACCTCCTTACGATAAGAGGAGACCGGTCTCCAATAGAGCTATATTTGCTGATTGAATTATTATTCATAAAAACATTATCATCGTTGTAGTTTATTTATTAGTAGAACAAAAAAATTTGATTATGTTTCATCCGTTCTGGTGGAGGAGGCAGGGGGCCGTCGGTATGTACAATAGTGATATAAAGTTATAATAACAGTTATACCTAATCTGAAGTAAGGGTGAGTGCAAACTGTTTAATATGTGTATTGTATTAACTTAAAGGGATGTAGTACAATTTTTAAGGGAATTATTGGACAGAGCGAGGGTCGCCGCCGGCTGGGCTGCTGCCAGCCGCCTTCCATCACAGTCGCCATATTGGCGCGTCTGTGAGGGCTGCTCCTTAGCTAGTCTTCCTCTGACACTGGCGCGTTCGTGGGGACCACTACGTGTCATTTAAAAATACTTATATGACATTACAAATGACGGTTCAGAGGCTGCTGCTGCTGTTATTATTTAAGCTTCGAAACTGTGCACGCGGCCTAATGCCGCGAAGAATGCAAAACGAAAAGCGGGTAGTATTGAATGCAAAATTTTCGTATTTCGAGCATTATCGTCGGTCGCCATCTTTATTACAGGGTTATGAGTTACGGACGCGCGCGCGCCTCCTTTTTTGTTTCAATCAATTAATTATAACCTCCCTCTGGCCGGTCCTCCCATCGGCACTGCTAGTGTCAACTTCACCACTATTGCGGCCTGCGAGGTGCCCGCCCTGCACCCGCTGGCTCCTCGCAGATAGCGTCCAAGTTCCTGTGTGTGACGTCACGACTGCTGTGTTCTTTGAAGGCCTAAAATTTTTAGTAGTTGGTGCCCAAGCAGCCGTTTTAACACTGTCTTTGGTCATATATGTAGTTACTGGGCTTACACTGTATTCCGCAGATGTCTAGCGGTAGTACACATCCGGCGCTCGCCGCGGACTGCTTCACAAAGATAACACGTTAAATTGTCGTCGTCTTCCGAGTGTTCGGCAGCACAGTGCCGGGCTGCATCGTCATGTCCTACTATGCACCTGCAATCATATATAATTTATTATTTCTATTAATTCGTCCCAAACTTGGAGCTATACTTCGGTCGTAAATATATCACATAAAATATTATCAAATACGTTTAAAACCCTTATTTTAAAAGAGGCTGTCGAGAAAAATAATAAGTCCGACAATATATAATAATAAATGTGGCACACGAGGCGTGCGAGGCGCGTGTTTGTCCGTCTGTTTGTCCAAAACCGCAATTTGCAGGCCCCCGCTGCTTGTGTGCAGTATTTTAAAATAAACACAATACTATAAATAATATTCGCGATCCGTTAGGGGGCCCTCGCACGGAGCGGCCCCCGCTCGCGACCGAGCCGTTCATTAACGGACGAGCGGGTGTCTCTTCCAAGGCACCATCACACGTTTTCCCCCGGCAGCAACAAATATCTCTTTATTTATAATATTAGCATTTTGTAAATCAATATCGAGACGTATTATAAGATGATGTTAGGCCAAGAGTACCTCTACTAGACGACCAGGTATGGTATTGATTCATGAAATTCGAAAATGGAATTGAAATGTGGATGAAGATCTAGGCTCCCGACACACTACAACCGAGCCATCGCACCGTATAGTACAGTGCATTGACAGCCTTATTTGCTTGATGTGAGCACACCATTAAATAAACACCCAAGGGTACGATAAATACTTATGATTTTTATACAATTATTATTGATATTATTCATATTTATCCAATAAACGCCGTTTCTACTGAAGCGCTGACACACGAGGAACGGTATGCGAAGCAAGCAGCAATGAAGACTTGCACGGTGAACGCTGAAACCTTCATTCGGGACAGATTCACGGTTACTGCAGTAGTTCACAGTACTGAAGTACGCCAGGTGCTATGGCAGGTCTGTGGCAGGCGAAATAGCCGATGTAGCAGTTGCCCGCACGCACGTCTGTCTGTCCGCCCGCACGGGAGGCGCTCGTTAGAGAGCAGAGTGGAGAGAGAGAGAGAGGGAGAGAGGGAGGCGTCAGCTACATCAGATCGCTGTTGACAGACATTTCCTAATGTATAACTTTAAATTCAAATGCCAATCACTATAACGGTGACGGAAGACATCGTGAGACAACCTGCACACGTGTGTATGTATGTTGGTTTCTGAGATGTATAGTCTACCAAGCGTAACTTGGCCAGCGTGGTAGAGTATTACCTACAACTTTCTGACTACGACATAAGGTCCGAGTCGGTAAAGTAATATCCGAAAAATCGATAATTTATTTCTATATATCTTCTATCTTTCTATACATATAATAAAACTGTAGAAGAGTTCAATTCTGTAAATTGAATAGAAACAAAAAAAATACCCTTAGGGATCTTTCTACAAGTGATAGAAGTCAAAAAAATTCATTTTGAAATTTTTGTTTACTTATTAAAAAACTACTTATTAAACTTTTTTTATTATATAACCATCAATCCTCGGCCACATAAATTATCTTGAGATACTCCAAATTCTGCTCAAAGTAACTATTACACGCGGACGATGTCGCGGACAAAAGCTAGTAAAGTAATATGTACATTTAACATGGTACAGAACGGTTACAATGTTCGAAGCGCGGCATGCGGGACGAGGCGGGACGGCGCGGAGGGGATCGCGCCCCGGTTATTGTTTAATAAAAAATGTAATTACACACGTTAAGGCGTTATAAATGGATGCTCAATCGGAAACCATAGAGTCATAAAGCGGTACATGCAGAGTGGCGTCGTAAAACTGCATGCGGGGCCCTTATCGCGGCTGCGGTCGCTCGCGCCACTCCGGGCCAATAACGAGATTATTAGCACCTCACGCCTCGTTGCCCGGCTAGCCTCGCGCCCGCGGCTTCGTCGCCCAGAACGAGCTTATTTTATGCGACTTGCAAGTTTGTATTGAGGCCACTGAACCGCGTATTCGTCTTTTGATATAAAAAGTTTACTCTTTACAACCTTGCCGCTAGAGACGTGTCTATTCTCGCGACGAGTCGGTTTATAGCCACCGAGCACCACGCTGGCCGCGGGTGGAGGAACACCCGTCGCATATCGTTACGTTTACACATATCCTGTGGGAGTATCATTTATGGTTATTAGGATTGTTTTTGCATTGGCATATTAAAATGCAAGTAGATTCAATTGGAAAAATCAACAAAACTCAGAGAAGTCGTTTCCTGTTAACGAAACAGAATAAAAAACGTCATTCAAAACGTTACCGTCGTTACGATAAAAATACAGTTAAAGGTTCCTGGGATGCGAAGTGGCAATACAAGGTTGGTGTTCGGAGGTAAAAGTTTTTATGACGCGCTGCCTACATTGTTGGAGTGTGAGTCATTGATAAAGATTAAGGGTGGTTTTATTGTTTTTGTGACCAGTTACTACCCCGTGGGTACGTGGCTGAGGGGGAGGGAAAGGGGTGCGGACACATTGTTGCATAATGTGACTCGGTAGACGAGGTACAGGAACTGCCGCCGCGGATATGATGCGAAGGCTTTCTCGAGCCTCATGCTAGGATCCTCTCTTCACAGTAATGGACTCGCTAAGATCGTATGGGAGTTGAAGCTGTTTTTATGCCTAGATAACCAATGATGTCTAATTTGTGACGCCAATTTGGCCAAATACGCTCATTTACAATTGTTAGCAAAAACATTTTTCGCCAGGTCCTCAAGAAATCCACTCCAGTATCTAGATATTTAATTCGCTCTTTCAATGTTGTACGATTGTATTATAGGTTATTGCCTGATCCAAAGAATATTGCAAAAATATCTCCATAATTATATATTTGAATTTCCAGGTTTCAGATATGTGAGAGCGGCAGGAGTCATTTGC
Organism: Passova gellias; assembly: GCA_018249975.1. NCBI lineage: Eukaryota > Metazoa > Arthropoda > Insecta > Lepidoptera > Hesperiidae > Passova > Passova gellias. Next base: position 9,905 of record DWUN01003894.1, read on the forward strand.
CACTGCTGCCTGCTCCGTTAGCTGTTTACAGGAAATAATAATAGTTGTCCGACTTTTTCCGGGTCACTTCGAGGGGCTTTATTGCCGCAAGCGGGTCATCAGCCATTAGCTCCTGAGCAACACGGTATAGGAAACAGTATTTTGGTGTAATCGGGCTCTCAGCAGGCGGGCAGCGGGCGCGCGCCCTGAGGGTGTAATCAGTAAACAATATCGTATGACACAAGTAGAAGCCTCTATTTAAACAATGGCACCAAAAAACCCTGCGACAAAAGGACAGTACACAGAAATTGAGTCATGACCACCTCGCGGCATGAGGCTGCTCCAATGCGATGCGGAATTGGATCATTTCGGGGTTCCGTACTTGAAAACATTCGTACATGAATAAAACTGCAACGCGGGAATAGCGCGCGGCGGAAAGTTCATATGATATACGAGTATAATTAGATTTTAATTACACACTTCACTCTATGTTATTTTATTTTCATGTGATGAATAATTGTGTCATGATTGAATAACATTATGACATTGCGAATTGAAGTAAGCGTTAAACATGTGATATTTGGAAACAGACTAAATATGTATAGTCGAGAATTACATATCCACGTACGGAAATTATTAATCTGTGTGCACAGTTAGCGGTGAATTGTTTTCGATGTGTATTTATTTTGGTATTTTTCATACTTGATGCACCCTGACGTTAACTTCATTTCTCCTTTCCCTAAAAAATCTTAAGAATTCATTTTCTATTATGCAAGCGAACGGAGGAGTTTGCATGTTCACTTTGAAAACACGTCACGTGGAACCCTAGAATGCCCGAATCACCCCAAAAACGAGACACTAAATAGATAACCACCTATTATGACAAACGAACACAAAAAACCATGTCAGTGGTCGCAGAGTCAGGGCGAGGTCGCGGTGCATGGGAGGAGCGGTGAGCGGAGAGGGTAAACTGTATAAAACGTTATTTGTTGTATTCTCAGTAATCTGCTTCAACGGCGAGTCGTTTTACGATACAGCCTTGTAATGGTCCTAATACATAAGATGTGTTAACGGCTCTCTAAATGATTTCGTTTTTGTCGTTACGTCTGTAGTGAGTCCACGATGCTTCGCCGTCCTCTTCGCTGTAAAACACTGGAAAGGATTTCGTTACATTTAGTGTAAAAAAGAATAGGAATATGGACGCCTCGTAAGAGAACTGCAGCCGCTGACCTTCCGTTCGCATATAGCCGCCGACGTATAACAGTGAATGCCATTTGATACAGTAGTTTCGTACTCGGCGCTCGCCGCGCGCGCCACTGAGCGCACGACGCCCGACACTCGCTTACACAATAAATCAGGGAGATAGCAACTCAAAGATGCACCGAACAAAACTTAAGCTTAGAAATTCGAAACTTAAGGCGAAGGTTCTGCCCGTTATAGTTATTGAAATTATTGAGATACCTAACATCACGCCTGTAATCCCCGAAGGGGTAGGCAGAGGAGTGTAGTACACCCCCACATTTCACCAGTTACGT
>DWUN01003895.1:0-11418 GCA_018249975.1 Passova gellias
CGCTAGAAAATCGGAAGTATGGTTCGTGCTCGCAAAATTAGTTCCTTTTACGCACGATAGGGGCGCTGTACATTTTTAATACATTTCTTTACCATTTACCGTACGAATACTTTGTCGCTAGAGGTTCGTGCTGGGGCCACTGAAGGGAGCTCCGTAGCATCGGTCCCGTATGTACACTGATATTATAAAATAGGAGAGATTTGTCTGTTTCTTTGTACTGAATAAGCTCGAATCGCTTTCCACGGTGCGTCTGTATGTGCGCTTAGATCTTTGAAACTGCGCAACGGCTTTTGATGCGGTCTGTTTTAATAGATAGAGCAATTCAAGAGGAAGGTTTATATGTATAACTAGCTTTTGCCCGCGACTTCGTCCGCGTAAAAACAATCTAGGGGGAAATGAAAGTTCTGCCCAAAATCACTATTGCGCGCGGACAAAAGCCGGTAGAGATGTAAGTTTAATATCGTTGCCAATAACACAAGAATACTTAAAGATAATACATATAACAATCGTATTGAGCCCGGAGCGAACGGACCCCCTCCCCCTACCCCTCACCGCCCCGCGCCCTCCGCCCGTTAAATAATTCATACAGCGCGGGCTTCTATTGACACGGTTAATTAAAAAGCTTCGGCCTGTTGTACCGTTGTTGGGAGATCGGTTAGTGCATATTGTGTGTATCGCGCGCGGATATTAATGTTGTACAAATCGCGGGGCGGGGCGGGGCGAGGGGAGAGGGGGCGAGGAACGAACTGTATTTTCTTTACCTATGACTTTTTTTTGTTGACGAAGGGGAAATCTTTCAAAGATACCCGCGGACTCCTGGGATTTCTACCCACTAAAATGCCCTCCGATGTCCGTCTAGCGCACGTGAGGAGAGGCACCGGGATCTCTCGGGAACGCGACCAGAGCCTCCCTCGTTTTATCCGTGCCTAGCCTTCGCCCGCGCTGACATCGAACCTCGATAAGCCAATAGACGCGTCGACTTTACCTTCAGCGGAGTGCGTGGCTTCGCAGTGCGCTGCGGTACGGCACAGGCCAAACCGTTTTAGATTACGTCAAAGAAAAAATAAAATAGCTAATTTCTATTAATCAAGAGAGTTAACCTAAATGCAATCGTCTAACTTTCGATCGGACGGATTTTCATGCAATGCTTCCACCCCTATATTACTCCCTCAATTAGGGTGTATGTATATTAATTTTAGTTCTCACTGCAAAAAGTGGCAATTGATTTTTATCAAAAAAATCTGTTTATTTTCATGAATGTTACGTTTTTTAATTATAGATCTTCTACAAATTACTTTTGATTCTAAATTCTATTATGCATTTTATCACACTCTATTATGCATTACCATAACGATAGAACAGCGCCCTCTAACGAAACACATGTAAAATATAAACCAATCGTATATATGACACCGAAACACATCCTGCCCTCTAACGAGCAATTCCAACGTTAAACCGCACTGTACTACAATAGGCAAAATATGTGAACCCTCGGTTTACGCCCGCGGATAACAGATGGCGTTGTTACTAAAATATCAAATCCCTTTATTGTCTGGATACCTCGTTAATTATAATGTATTTAATAAACGCTATGCGACTTCTATGCAACCTTTTCCAGCAACATAGAGATATATTAAAATGCAGATACGCTATACCATTACGTCAGGTCCTGGGCGGGATAAGCAGAGAGCATGTAAGCGTTGAATATCTCTATCCTTACAGACCACGTCTTTCTCTACATACAAGCAGATTTCCGAAACTTCCAAAGTCCCAATCAACTTACTGCGCTATTTATATATTTTTATTGTATTTTTTTTATTACAAATATATTTAGTGCTATGCTATAAAATTTCATATATCCTCTCTATCTATGGGCCCTCAGATTAAGGGTCTACCGGTAGCTATGGTGCCGAGGGAATAGGATCCAACTAAAATGTTAAAATGTCCTATCCGGCGCGATCGTGGACTAACGCCAGCTTATATATAAAATAGTCATACAGTGAACCCTCGGTACTCCCACATGGCTATCACGGTTGAGACAGATTGTTGGATTTGTAATTTGTCGGATTACATCGTGCTTTATATGAAAATATTCCGGACGATACGAGTTCTTAGGCGGTGCTGTATAACCCGACAAATTCGATAGTCCCCCATCGCCTTGCGAAATGTTAGTTGGGTTACGGCAGGTCGAGTGCGGTAATGAGGTCGCTTCCACCCCTTCCCCTCTCCACCACCCCCCCCTCGCCCCGGTCGTGAGACTATACGCGGCCTTATGCGGTGGTACTGTATAACCCGACAAATTAGAATGTTCGTCATCGCAAGGCGGCGGCGGTACCTGGCGGGGTGCGCGGGCGCGGCGGGCGGCACGGGGATGCAGCCCACGTCGCCCAGCGCGTCCTCGGCGCTCGCCTCCTTGTACTCCTTGTGCTCGGCGCGCGCCGACCCTGCGCACGCGCACGCCCACGTTACTAAACATATCCCCACCACTGTACCGTACGGTCGCTGTTACAAATTACAGCGTCGTAAACTAATTTTACACTATTTCATTTCGACATGTCAAATAACAATGTTCTCTCGAGTGCTCATAGATATTTACATGACGTCAAAACAATAAAAGACCTTGTTTTTTTTTAAACTGTCCATCTGTCTTTCTGTTTGTGGGGGATAATCTCTGCAGCGGCTTAGCCGATATTAATGAGACCGTCACTGGAAGATAGAAGACATTGCAGAACTATATAGAGGCCACATTTTGTATCACGAACAGCTTAACGTGGTCAAAATCGACAACCTCTTAGAAATCACGTAAAATTCGAATATCAAATGAGAATTTAGATAGACAAAGAGGGAGATAGAGAGTGTGTGCGAGCGAGAGGTACCCTGCGAGCGCTGCAGGCGCGTGGTGACGCCGGCGGGCAGCTCGGGCTCGGGGGCGGCGCGGGGGCGCGCGTGGCGGCGCTGGCGCGGCTTGCGGAGCAGCTGCTTGTAGTTCTCCGCCTTCTTCGACAGGTAGTAGAACCTGCACACAGACAGACAGACACGCACACGTCACATCACTGCATAGTATAAAACAAAATCGCTTTCCGCCGTCACTCCCTATGTACGCTTCGATCTTTAAAACTACGCAACGGATTTTGATGCGGTTTATTTTAATAGATAGTGCGATTCAAGAGGAAGGTTTATATGTATAATAACATACATTATATAGTAGAGAAATACTGTTATAATTTATATGTCAGAACCACGTTTGCCGGGTCAGCTAGCTATTATACTCAACAAAGCAACATATGCTATGGATATGCCTAAAAGCATTTGCATGCAAAATTGTCGAAACTTTAAAATTAGTAGTCGCATACAGGCTACATACGTAATTTAACTGCGGCTAATTATAGTTTAATAGTTCTCTAGAGGTCATAGCGACAAATTCCATTCATTTAACGACCTATATTTAAAGCCCTAGGGCTTAAAACAGCCCTTTGCCGCCTTTCCTTTGAAAATGGAACACGTACTATTTGACTTAGGTCTTGGGATTGAAGATTCCGATATGAAGTATAGGTTCAAATCCTGGTTCGCATCTGTTATTTTAAATGGTTTTTACCAATCATCATTTCAAACGGAAAAACGTACGTCTCTGAGTTTATCATAACATTCAAAAGAGGAGACGTATGTCCAACAGTGGGACATTTAGTTGATGATAACGATTCTGTTATACTTTTCTTTTGATAAAGTTTTACAGTCGGAGTAATTAGGTGTTATCCTTAAGGAAGTATCCCAGCTGTGCTGATGTGTGGGGATACTCTTGTGATTCAAACGAATTCTTTATAGCTCCAGATGTGCTGCAGCAACTCCAACTGTTCCCGAAATAGACTTAAAGCTAGAAACAGCTTTCAGTACTAATAATAATAATAAATAATAAAGACAGACACAAGGCAATTTAATGTCTGTTACTGTGACCGGACAGCTGATAATATAGATACTACAACATTATACTTATATAGATATTTTTATTACACTTCACACGAAACAATGAAATGTACTCATTATACAGATGTTTGTCGTTGATGGGAATCGAACCCAAGACTTACCATGTAACAGGTGAAAGACAAAGACTACTCGTATTTACACAAATATGGCTACATTTGGGAGGTGGTAGAACCTGTATACGTTTCGCCCGGGGCAGTACCACCGCCACACCTATTTCTGCCGTGAAGCAATTGTTTCTACGATTTGTGTTTCGGTTTGAAGGGTGTGGTTGCCGGTCGACGCGTATACCAGAAGCGACCATCTCAGTCCTCAAGAGTAGTGACGCATCTGGGACAGACCTCTGACAGGGCAGATACTAACGAATACTAACTGCACTTACACTAACAAACACTAACTGGACTCATACTACTAATAGTCCCATTCCTGCAGTCCTGTTTCTAACGTATATTCACCAACTAACTCTTATTAACGCCTACTAACTGAATTCACACTAACAGTCCCATCCCTACAGCCCTGTTAGAGGTCCGTCGCAGATGTCCATGGACGGGAGTCCACTCGTGACTGCTGCCAGCTCGTTCGCTGCTCTCATAGTATAAAACATTTAAAAAATTTACAGAAGTATTCGTTCAATGCATATTTTGTCTTTAATGGCGTACTAAGAAATGCAATTACAGTTATAATAATCATTTATGATGTTTTATTTAATTAATACACTAAAATAAACATATATTTAAGTAAGATATTCAGAATCAACACACGAGACTGTTAGCTGATTCCCCAGTATTGCACATATATTAACATTTGAATACAAGTGGAGCTTATACCATACATTAAATACAAGTCAGTATATTATCACGCTCGCTGCCTGTAGTGGTAGGCAGTTTCCCACGGGACACGATCCTGTCAAACTCCTTTCATCTATTAAAATATAGGCGTCTGCAAGGCGTCGTTCACAACGTATTGTCCGCCGCCGGCTGAGTATGCTCACTGTCGGCCCCATGGAGTACTGGGCGTGAACGTACTACGTAATAGCGTAAGGACGCTTCGGTGTGAACGACAAGTTGAATGTCTGGAAAAACAATAAACCGCATAACACGCGCTCACAGTCAGCGACCATACGTTCGGTGTGAACAATGCCGAAGTCTGTGTACAACACGGAGCGGAGCGTGCATTGTGCGCTGGTGTGGGTTGCATTCCGGTGCAGTAACGCGCGCTTAATTATAGATATGTGGATCAACGAACGCTCGTGCGCTCCCAACGCAGGCCGGCTCGCCGGACTCGTGCTTGCCGATTGTGGGTTCGATACCTATCGATAAATATGTAACCGTACCAACGCTTCTCTACTGCATAACAACCCGACTGATATTATAAATGTGAATGTCAGTTACTCTGTTAAGCTTTCACGCGAAAACTACTGAACCGATCACCGTGAAACTTTGTACACATATTCTTGCAGGTGTTAGAAGTAAAATGGGCGACTTTTCTAAGGATTTTTTTTTTACGAAGTATAAGTAAGAAAAATATTTGTGAACATTTTCAAAGTATCCTAGAAAATTGAAATGCTGCCTAGTCACTTTTCCACGCAGACAAAGTTGCGGGCAAAGCTAGTGAAATATAAAGGCATTATAGCATGTCAAAACACATCAGGAAGATTACACTTGCACCAATTTTAATAGTGTACTACATAAATATGAAAATTCGTCAACGGTTTGAGCAGTTTTAGTAAAATTGATTACAATACAAGCATCGCTCGCTTAAAGTATAAAATTATTATTATTCATATACTACTTACATGAAGAGTGATGAATACTCGTAGAAGCACGTCAGGACAGAGATATTAGGCACTGGCGTTTCCTGCCTACCCCGTTAGGGACCTGGCGTGATGGTATTATAATAACACACTTCTTGCCGAGTCCGTATATACTCAGAGAATCGGTATAAGTGTTCTAAGTACACTTCACAAGAAGCATTGAATTTAGGTCAATTGCATTTTGATGCTACGAGCAAGTTGAAACTAATGGGTTGTAGATTGCTTTAATAACGTTTCATCTGTCATCCAAAAAAAAACGTCTACATAAGTATTATATCGTATGTATATATGTATGTTTATCAGCTGTCCGGTTACCATAATACGGGCATTCAATTGCCTAATTTGGAATCGGATAGCCATATGTGGAATTGTACTAATATATTATATTATTATTATTATATGACATTCAAAAAAGTCATGCATCAACATGATTTTTGTGTTAAAACTGATATAAGATGTCATGTGTTCGGTAGCTGCAGAGGTGATGTGAATAAATGATGACGTACGCGAGGCTAACATTAAAGATACTGCACTTTTTTAAGCCATTGTCACACTGAGCGTTGGTAGAACGTTTGTTAGCTCGAAGCGGTGCGCCGTGCTATACTTCCGACACGATGCACTTACGAAATGTTTTACTATGTTTTTCCTCTCTATCATAAATTGACATAAAAAAAATGAAACACTTTTGTAATTCACTGTCATCGCTTGCGGTTTATTGTACGACCAGTGATTTATAGATGATTGATGCTACCGTGGAATAGTAGGTAGCGTTTGGAACATAAATCATAGAGAAATTGATGGTGTTGTGGGAAATAAGGTGCTGCTTATTGGTTGGTATATGTTTCTTACAACCTTATTTGCGACTAGGTAAGTTCAAGGTTTTGTAATATCTGACCTATCACTACTTAGTATAAAACAAAGTCGCTATCCGCTGTCTGTCTCTATGTATGCTTAGATCTTTACAACTACGCAATGGATTTTGATGCGTTTTTTTTTTAATAAATAGAGCGATTCAAGAGTAAGGTATATATATATATATATATAATAACATTCATTATATACTACAGAAATACTGTTATTTTTGAGGTTGCGTTTTGATTGAATTATATTTTTTGCGGCGGGGGCGGGACGAAGTCGCGGGCAAAAGCTAGTTTGGTATGTAACATTACAAAAGCGTTCAAGTTATATCAAATACGATTTACTATTAAGTTAGTTACCATTTGTAATAGAACAGGTTGTAACCGCTGTGTAAGCGACCTAAAATCACGCACAACCTGATTATACACACCGACAATTGGCCATGTGTTTCATTGGCATATGGTAGCGATGAACTATAAGCAGCGCACCATGCACCCAAAGAAATCAGGAAAGATGGAGGACCGAAAAGAAAAGTATGTCCCTTCGCAATTATTATTATTATTTGTCCCATAATACAAGCACAGACACAAGGAATAATAATAATGTTCTAGCAAACAAAGATAAAGATAAGATAAGATAAAGAGAAAGAGAGAGAAAGATAAAAGTTCACTATCCCGTGGTGTAAGAAAACGACGCGAAGCCCCGACAACAATCCGCCTCAATAACACTCCCTTTCTAACAAGCCTACATTTATCAATGTCTATCTCTTTCTGCTATCTTTGTAACATCCTATATTCATAATATCATAGCTCGCTAATTTACATATCACTCGCTATAACGATGAAGGAAAATATCGTGAGAAAACCTGCATACGTCACAGGTGTTATAAAGTATATAATATTTTCTGAGATGTTTGAAATGTACCAATCCGCTATTGGCCAGCATGGTGGACAATGGCCTAAATCCGTCTCACTATGAGAGGAGTGGGCCAGAAAAACGGGTGAAAAAAATTCTCGCTTGTGATCTTGCCGTGAGAAATGTCATTGGTATAGTAAACATAGGCAGTAACTTTTCAATGCTTTGGTTACATTTGTGGTTATATTTGAGTAATATTTCTGTGTTTATATTAAACGTGACGTTGAGGTTTAAATTAGCAAACAAAGACTTAGAACCTCGTATATTGTGCTGTTGTAACAGAATTTTATTGTACATATAACATTTATAGTGCTTGTTACCATAACACAAGCATTTAATTGTCTAATTTGGAATGAGATAGATGTGCGTGGTGTCCCCGAATTATTATTATTAATTCTATGCTAATACATAAAATCACGCCAAGTCCCTAACGGGGTAGGCAGGGCGCACCGAGTGCCAAATATCACTGTCCTAGCAAACCTTACGCGCTGAATAACGGTTGTCAGATCACGTTGCTGTAAACTTTTTTCATTGTAATATTTCTGAACGTACTTTTAAGGTAAACATTTTTAACTTCCGCTACAGCCTTCGGCTGAGATTGTCTTGAGGGCGACAGTTTCTCCGCCCTCAAGGATGCTGACGACGTAGCTCTCGAGTCGAGATGTTTATTTTGCGCCACCGATAATATAGTTATCGGAATTATGTCACAGCTTATTAATCTTTATATATAATCTTTATCCATACTAATATTATAAACGTGAAAGTAATTCTGTCTGTCTGTGACGTGATCACGGCTAAACCGCTGAACCGATTGTGATGAAATTTCATGTAGAGATACTTGAGGGTCTTGGGGTGAACGTAGGCTACATTTTTCTCCCATTTTTTTTTAGTTTTTCCAGGAAGTCTATTGTTTTACGAAAACCCACGTAAGTCATTTAAGCCTTACTCTACCACACTGGCCAAGTGGGAATTGGTCGATTTCACACAATCCCAAAAATTATTATTATTATACTTTTTAACATCTCTAAAGTATGCAGGTGTCCTCACGATGTTTTCCTTCACCGAAATAGCAAGTGATATTTAAATTTTTTGGTATAAAATTTAAGTAAAAAATCAGAGTTGCGTGCCAGGATCGAACCCAGACCCCCCGTAGTGGAAGGCTAAATTTCAAACCACTAGGCTAACACTTCTACCACCTTAATTTCTTGTAAGCATTAAAAGTTCCCAAACAATCAAGTGATCCAAAGTTAGATTAGCTTATGACAAATTTTTAACCGGTTTACATAATACAACGGATCCCAAAAGGAAACACGTGCAGTCCGGATATAACCCTTCAAAGAGGTTAAGTTCCCAACCCGTTTTGGACCTGATGAAAAACAAACGTTAGAAGTGCGCTCGACACGGCGACTAAAAAGAGGCTGTGTCAGTGGAACACCGGACACCGAACAGAACAAAACGTTTTGAACTAACGAAGCTTTAAGCTCTACGCCCCAAAGGTGATATCGAAAGCACTGTTTACATTACAATCTTTATTGGTAGATTGTTTAGGAAGGATGATTCTAATTGGTTGAAAATTTTGATACATCCATACCCAAGTACAAGTTTACAAGTTATAAGTAGTGGTAACATAGTGGTTTGAAATAGAATATCTCATTTCGAGGTTTTTGGTTCAAATTCGGCACGCATCTCAGACTTGTTTCTTGTGTTTTATAATTGAAAATTTAAATATCACTCGCTATGTGTTGGAAGGAAAATATTGTGACGATACCTGCACAGCCCAGAGTATGATATGCTATAAAATGTACATTGTTTCGAAGATGTCCAAAATCTATCAATCTTGATGACCTTTTTATGACCTTAAAAGACCTTTCAATTAAGACCACAAAAGAAGAAACATATTTGTGACTAATATCTCGAATAACTAGAGCCATTTTTTTTTAGTTAAATTTGAGTTTTTGATAGGAATCTTCATTATAATCTGTGGCAAGACTCGTTGCCTTACTTACGACAAAGTTCCCCAACTAAAGATCGGTGCAGATACTCGGAAAATTTACGAGGAATCAAATAGTTTTCCAACTCGGATTATTCAGCTGAGCTCAAGCAAAGTAACAAACAAGTCGGATTACGAATTGAAAGTTCCGAAATATCAGAACTAAAGCATGATAGCTTTGCTGTTGTATAATCAGTTGTAATAATAATAATAGTTGAGACAATTCGGTACATGACTGTCTAATACCAAATTAGGATTAGAGATTAGACAGATAGAACAAGTAATGATGTATATCGCACCTATATTGGTTTCGAAACGGAATCGAACCCGCGACTTCTAGAACAGCGGTCAGGTTAATCGCAAATCATGACGCAAAAAAATTAAAATGAGTTAGAAACAGTAATAACGTAAACTGTTGAACCATTTTCGTACTCCTTTGAAAATCTATTTGATCTTCAAACACAAAAGCTTTGTTACAACTAAAAGTATCGAACAACATGATTCAGATAACCAAAGCTCAGGGACTTATGTAGAAGTTAACCGGATAAGGTACTCGTATATTGAAACTGGGAGCTTGCCAGCCGTTTGAAGGAAACTCGAAAACGAAAGTTCTATTTTCAAATACGATAACCTGTAGAGCCATATGTGACGGATATTAGTACTAAAAAATTTAAAAATAGAATAACATTCCATTACGTTTTATTGTCTTGTTAGACTGTAATATTCAAATTCAAATAATCATTACCACAGTCATTAAAAAGTAAAATAAAAGCTTTTCGATGTGAAACTTCGCAGCGCGCATGAGGGTGAACTTGTTACGGATGAAACGACACGAAACGTTTTGTTTCTGTGTCCAAGAAGAGGGAGAGAGCGATTTCGTTTAATAGAATATTAATTATATTATTTTATATATTAATATTATATAATATATTATTATTAAATAACAAAATTAATATTAAATAATATATTAATATTATATTTATATATTATGAAGCGTGTCAGGTTTGCAAGGACAGAGATATTTGGCACTCGATGCTCTCTGCCTACCCCGTTCGGGACCTGCCGTGATGTTACGTATGTATTTATTTAGAATATTAGAATAAATAATAGAAACATTAGAAGTTTAGATTGCAATTCTGTCGCATATCGTCTTGTATTAGAGAAGGCAGATCTTTTTATTTATTTACATTATCATTAGTACATGTCAGAAATTATTTTGCCAAAGAAGTTTCACATCCGACATGCGTATTTTGTACTCACGCATTTTTTTTTATTATATATATGTATATATATGTTGGTATAACAGCAACGGTATAACTTTTGTTAGAAGTGTACTACAATCTACATTTATCTGCGGTGATGTGTGGAATGCATTTATTAGTTAGTTCAGGTGGCTTTATTATTTTCGAATAACGCGAACAAAGTGTTTTCGTCCAATAAAACCGTACCGCGGCCGTTTGACGCACGCAAGTCGTAAACGTGAATAAAGTGGACGCGTACCACTGTTAGCGATGTGCTATAAACGAGTAACTATAATATATAGTGCAGTGTAACTGTACTTACATAATTTTATTGTTCAGTAAAGGAATCTTTCTACAAGCGAACCGTCCGTTTCTTACAAATCGGAACATTTATTACACTATTTTATTAAAATACTAGCTTTTACCTGCGACTTTCTTCGCGTGGAATAGTGGCTTTGGGCAACATTTGGTGTATTATTTCAAAATAAGTAATAGCCTATATGTTCGCGAGGGCTAATAGCTATATCACAAAAAAAGTTTTATCATAATCCGTTCAGTAGTTTTTGCGTTAAATCCGGACAACAGACAGACAGACAAAAATTTCAAAATGATTTTTTTTGGCT
>DWUN01003896.1:0-11417 GCA_018249975.1 Passova gellias
GAACAAACGAATGCGCTGAACACACGAATTTTTGTCCCGGGTGGGAATCGAACCCACGACCTCCGGTGTAGCAGTCGGCGTCTCTAACCGGTGGAGCACGAGTCCCGGCGGCCACGTCGCCTCGCTAGCGGCGCGTGAAGGTGCGCAGCCAGGAGCTGGTGAGCGAGGGCTCGGGCGGCTCGCGCTGCTCCATCTGCTCCAGCAGGCGGCGCTGGTTGTCGCGGAAGGCGGCGATGGGGTCGTCGAACTGCCCGTAGTACGTCAGCACCTCGCGCACGTCCGTCACGTTCGACATCGCTATCGCTGCACAAACGTACGTGAAACACGTGTAAATAGTTAATATCATGATTTCCATTTATGTATAACAAGGCAGAACGAACAATGATTGGTTCGCAAATGAAACAGGAATATCCGTCTGAGATAGGCCCACTTTTGTCAAAAATGACTTGTTACTTGATAATTCAACTAGCTTTTGCCCGCGACTTCGTCCGCGTTGAATAGTGGCTTTGGGCATCATTTTAATTTTCTAGGATACCGTTATTGCAAATTATACAGATATAAACTGCTCCACACGGACAAGGTCGCGGGAAAAGGCTAGTAATTAATATAGACTATATTGATCAGTGATAATGTAGCATTCAAACGGTGAAAGAATTTTTGAAATCGGTCCAGTCGTTTTTGAGCCTATTCATTACATAAAAACACACATACAAATCTCTTCTCTTTATAATATTAATATAGATGGGTATTCTTTATATTATATTAAACAAATATATAGCGTTGACAAAAGTTACCAAAGTGAACGCTTACTCTGTAGGAGGTTCGCGAGGTCGAGCAGGGTGGTGTCCTCGTCGTCACCTTTCCATTTCTTCAACACCAGAGTGTTCTGACAGTGCAGTTTAGTGGATTGCTTGTTCCAGTCCACCACGATCACCTGCAAGTATCAAAGAGTTAAGACGTCACACAAAACACCTCACCCTGACTTGATTTGCATTAACTCTGCTTTGTAACACCCTTAATTGCGAAGCCATAATGAATAAATAAGTCATATTAAAAAACAGGATATTTAAAAACAGGATATTTCGCAAACTTGTCATTAATTTCTTCAACTTAAGGACATACTTTTGATATTCGTCATACATTCAGTTTATCGTCCTTTGGATGAACTACATTTTCCATCTTCCCACACTTGGTCATACTGATTGGAATCCAGACTACTATGCTGTGTCTGCTTGACCGCGAGACTTTCTTCTATTTAATATTCTTATTCAATAGGATCCATTAAGGGATGGTCGAGAAGCCGACGCGTACGCTTGGGAGAGTGATGAATGTAGACAAAGCACGTCTGGTTTGTAAGGACAGAGATACTTGGCACTCGGTGTTTTCTGTCCACCCCGTTAGGGACCTGGCGTGATGGTATTTTTTTGTTGTTGTTGTTTATTAGGGAATGGTATTTTATATTGGGCTCGTAAAGGTAAGCGAACACATAAAATACCTTGGACAGATCCCGGTTGAGTCCGTCGAGGTTCTTGACGTGGACGCCGTCGATGAAGTGCGTGGAGTCCCGGAACAGCCGGTACGTGATGAGCTTGTTCTCGGGGTCCAGCTTGTCAATGACCGGCCAGATCATGAAGCCGTTCTCCGTAGTGAAGATTATCACTTCGTAGTCCGAGTTGGCGACGGTCTGTAGAAACTGGTCGACGCCTGGACGCTTCTTAAATCTGGAGTATTTACAAAAAAATACAATATCTTGTGTAATAGTGAAAGAATGAAAATAACAGATATACGATGTGCATATTGACGAATGCTGATATGGAGGGGACCATGACTTTTCTGTCCTGACCAAAAAGATCAGATGCTGGCCTTATGGTGGAGTTATATGAATAGATTGATGCATGTAGAAGAATTATGTCTGCATTGAAAAATATATTTGGCACTCTCATGGCAATCCCGTTACATACCAGATACCTGTGATAATCATCATAACATCACGCCAGATCCCAAATAGGGTAGGCAGAAAGCAACGAGTGCCAAATATCTCTGTCCTTGCAAACCTGACGCGCTTCGTCTACATACGTCTATAAAATGAAAAAAAAATCTATTACATGATATTACCTCCAGCCAGTTTGATACGACCAGTCGGGGTGTACGAGCACATCGGTGATCTCTAACACCAGCGTGTATGTCGGCTGATAGGGTCCCGGCAGAGGGTCTGGTAGCAGCACCTCGCGGGAGGGCTCTTTTATCATCTGCGATTGTCAAAACGGCAAATAATCCACAGATATATTAATAACAGTTATAAGTATGTCTGAGAAAATATAAAGGCGCAAAGCAGTTATATCTAATTAGCTTTTGCCCGCGACTTAGTCACGTCCCCGGAATCACATTAGAAACATCAAAAATAACAGTATTTCTCCACTATATAATGGATGTTATTATACATACAACCTTTCTCTTGAATCACTCTATGTATTAAAAAAACCGCATCAAAATCCGTTGCGTAGTTT
Source organism: Passova gellias (assembly GCA_018249975.1). NCBI lineage: Eukaryota > Metazoa > Arthropoda > Insecta > Lepidoptera > Hesperiidae > Passova > Passova gellias. Next base: position 2,508 of record DWUN01003896.1, read on the forward strand.
TAAAGATCTAAGCATACATAGAGACAGACAATGGAAAGCGACTTTGTTTTATACTACGTAGTGATGTTATTAAAATCACCAGAGAACCCCTGCGATTTAATTTACGCCTTAATGGAGCTGTGCTTATAGCTGTTGACGTCTCATGTGCTGGTATTATATTTTTATAGAAACAAAAGAGGCATAACACACTGTCCTTACACCATAATTTCTACTATTAAACTCCCACTTAAGGAACTTAATTCTAAATAGTGTTGGGTTAAACTAAGTATGGTGTACTGTCCTCATAGCTTGCTAAAGGTTACCGAGTACGCGTGGCAGACATGTTGAGCTTTGAAACATGAGTAAACTGGGCTCTAGTCGCACCTTTTCATAGAATGTGAGTTCCTTCCAAGCGCGTCTCAGGTACTGTATGACTATTGGCATGCCGGAGAATTCATCCTCGATGATCGCGCCGTCGTCATCCCTCCGCGGCGCACCCATCTCGTATATCATAAGGCCCCCCATCACTGTCATCGCTCCACCAAATACTGCAAACCTACGAATGGGGCAATTAAACTTAATTTAATGTAATTTATTTATTGAATGATATAAAATAAAAACTATCTTTAAACAGAAAATAATTTTAAGTTGCTTTACATTGTAACTCAATTATATAGTTTTACTAGCTGACCCGGCAAACAGTTTTTTTTTATGTTATGAGAGTAGTGAACGAGCTGACAGCAGTCACGAGTGGCCGTTGTTGCCCATGGACATCTGCAACCAACCTCTAATAGGGCTATAGGGATGGGACTGTTAGTGTGAATTCAGTTAATAGGTGTTAATAAGAATTAGTTGGTAATTATTCGTTACTAGCACGACTGCAGTAATTGGACTGTTAGTAATATTAGTCTAGTTAGTAATTTTTAGTGTAAGTGCTGTTAGTATTTGTTAGTATCCGCCCTATCAGAGGTCTATCACAGATGTGTTACTACTCGATGATTTCATTTCATTTCTTTTAACCATGCAATTTAAATTTCAATGTTGTTATAAGGTAATTGGATGCCTTAAAGGTGGTTTAAATCCGCAGTGGCGCAGTATGGCTATGTATGTTGCAGGTATCCAGCAGTTGCAGGAGACTGTCGCGGGATTTGCTGCAACTTTTAATATTACACAATAGTATCACATAGTTGTGTTTGAATATTTTACCCTAATTTCATTCTACTCCAACTTTTTGCATTTTCCTCTGCTTTCTCTTGATTTTCCTTCTCAAATTTCTCCTGTTCCTTCTTGATTTCTTGAGCGTCTTGTGCTGTTTGGGTTTGGGGAAACAATCGTCCTAATATCTCCACCTTCTCAGTCGGTTTAGTATTGGCATTCCTAAATTTATCTGAAAATATGAACAGACAAAATGTAATGCCTTTAGCATAGTTTTATTATTGGCTTAAGAATTTCGATTTCAGACTGACTCCATATGTCCCAAGACTAGGATCCCTGGCACACACCTCTATTCAATGAGGATGCAACATATACTTTCAGGATTAATATTGCCATTTGATATAGCAGTGTGGAGAAATGTGGCTGTGGCTGTTCTGAGAAGAGTTCCACATACAGATGTGATTGATTGAGAATTTATACATACTAAATTTGTACTAGCAATGAAATGGCTTAAAACAATAACAGAGCAATCTTTAGAAATTTAACATCTTAGATTAATCTCATCAGAAACTGGTGTATTAATAGGCAATAACCATAAATAGGTCCGCCCGTTTTCCACAGTATAAATTATATATAACAAAATTTTGGCCAAATTACGAATACTTCACAACAAAAAAGTTTAAATAATTATATTTAGAAAAAACATTCTCGAAGCTCATTTCTTTCCAATAGACAGACAGACATTTTTATTTGATATTTAATTTTATGACTTAAAGGCTTAATATTTTTGGTTATCTACATTCGTTTACATTAAATTAATTAACTTTTAAAGATTTTCAGCACTTTCATAATGGTTATAAAAACTAACCTATGTTGTCGGCAGAATAATATCGAGAACAGTTCGCTGTTAAGAACCATATGTTTTGCATCGAAATATTATTTGTTTGCAATTTTACCGTTCTGCAGTACGCTGCTTTTGTTAGAAAAAGTATTTTTCTCAACGACATTGTTGCTATTTCTCATATTAATGAAACAAAACAAATGTTTTAATGAAATGTCATTTTCATTATCATGTCATGCTTTCATCCTCTGTACAGTCTATACCTCTTTTAGCCTTGCATTCCAGCATTTCGATAATTTTAATTTCATCATAATTGCTTTCTTTAAACTAATACAACAGAAAAGACGTATTTAAATATTTTCATATCTACATATAAATCCGTCTGTGGCAAAGTCTACTGTGTAAAGTGTTTTTAATACGAGAAGCATGTATTTATGATATCTGTAAATTTGCGTTTGTTCATTGCGTAATATCTGCATTTGTTCATTGCAAGATAATCAAAATAAAAATAAGTAAAACCCATTCGCTTCTGACATGTGGAGTTTGTACGCATGCATTTTTTAAATTACTTTTAATGTTGATTCACCTACAAATAGTATGTTGATTTACATTGTTACTTTTTATTACTCACTAAATAATAAATAATAGAAAATAACCAACATACTTATTTTCCTTTATAAGCCAAACATTTTTTTATTGTAAAATTTAACGGTAATCTGTTAGTCGATGGAGTTTGTTAGTGGTTTTCTGTTTCTGGTGGTTTTAAAAGTTGAACTAGTGGAAAGCTAATGTAACTGTTGGCAACACTGCTACTTACTATCTGAATTCTGATTTAAAACTGAAGTTGTCAAATGCTATTCCTCTAAACTTTCCGGTCTGGTTTCCATTCACAGATTTAAATTAAATTAAAATTGTGTTAAATGAATAGTATAATTCGAAATCTCCAACACAGTGTTTATGTTGTCTTTGCAGCATATCGTTTCTACGAATAGCTATTGAATTAAGTGTAGGTACCTTCCAATGACTTCAATAAACACCAATTCTAACGATAAATACCCGATTTTTTACTTGCAAAACGGTGGACGCTTATCTATCCAAGATGTCAAGGTAAGTTTTGTTTATCAAAATGTAGTACAATCATATTATTTTGTTTTTCATTTTTAAGTATAAACTCTAGTTTCGGACAGGCCGATCGTATATAATAAAGTATTTATTATTGCAGTAACAGTGGACCAGAGCAAGATGGTCATAAAAAAACAATGTTCGTACGTAAAACACCAGTCAGAAGTAAACCCGGAAAATGTATGTGATTTCATATTATTCTTAAGAATAAATTTAATATTAACAATACTAGTAATTGGGCAATTCACTCAAACATTTGTCCAGGGTGGGATTCAACCCTTTTTGTTAGCAGTCAGCCTCTTTAACCACTACATAAAGAAGCCCATTATTATTGATCTGTAGCAGAACTTTCAGAAGAGTAAATCATATATAATCTAAACAATATTTGCAGTATAATATGTATATACATTTATACTATTTCTTCATAACAGTGTGTATTTGTTAAGCATGATGTGATCATTTATGATTGTAAGAACAGTTATCTTTCAATTGTCCTAAGGTCTTGTCTTTGTTGTAAACAACTGCTGTACCTTATGTTGATGATCCAAAAAATACAATACAATAGCATATGTTTTTGACTATGAAATTGATAATTTTTCAAATAAATTCAAATTGTTTGTTTGGATTGAACGCAATAATCTCAGGAATTACTGGTTTGAATTAAAAATAATCTTTGTGTTGAATAGTCCATTTATTGAGGAAGGTTTTAGGCTATATAACACTACGCTATGATTAAAAGGAGCGGAGGAGTGAAATTTTTTGAGAGTTAAAGTTATGCGAAAACAACGGTAGTCTGACCTTTTGCTTGAACATTACTATTTTATACAAAGTATAATTGTAACAAAACGAACGTAACATCACGCCTGTAATCCCCAAAGAGGTAGGCAGAGGAGTGTGTAGTACACCCCCACATTTCACCAGTTACGTTTAAGTCCCAAATGGAATAGGTGGTGAGCCTATAATAATAAGTATGTATAATATATAGTAGAGAAATACTGTTATAATTTATATGGCAGAACAACGTTTGCCGGATCAGCTAGTATAGAATAATGAGCGTCAAAGTGTTCTTCCTCTCTAAAATAGTTCCAAATTAAATCTCAATTAAATCGCTTTAATGACGACGGATAACATTAGTAGGAAACTTGCACATTCAATAGTTTCCAATTTTGTTTCATTGTTCCACTAGTGGACGCCGGTCTCCTCATAGTGCAATTGTAAGTTATGAAACGCACGTAACTTCATAAAGCCAGGTAACATTTTCACGGCCTAAAAAAGCTTCGAATTACTAACCTACATTCGGAAAACGTGCCGCCATACACAATATCTTATTTGAGAGACAAATGAGTGCAACTTCGTGCACATCTTGAGCGCGGGACGACGCATTAATAATTCAGAGCCGTCCTTCGGTGCACTTGTTTGTGTTGCACCCTTACTACGGAACTCGTTTTGGAAGCGAGATCAATTCGAGTTGTCTTCGCTTCGAATTCTCGCAAAAATACAACAATTGGTACATTTACGGTACTTTGAAAATAGATACCGGTAAAATGTAGTTTGCGAAGGAATATCTTTTATTTGTTACATATGTAGGTATTGGCAGAAGTCACGTTAACGGGATGGTAGGTATATTTGATATAAAAAAAATTCACGGTAACTCAACTATACAATATTATTTTATCAGTGTAAACCAAATAATTCAATTACCTATTATATTCAATATTAGGCCACGGAAATGTGTTTTATGTTAGTTGAAATGTTTTCTTACTTTACTTAATGCTTCTGGCTTGAGTTTAAATTTTTTTTATCATTATTTATTATCATTATAAAACCATTATCATGTTACACATTTTAATTTTTACGCAGACTTTAAGCATATGTCTTAATGTATACAATATTTCAAGGAAGCTTGTTTCTTATTAAAGATTGGCCCAACTTGACTTGAACACATTTAACTTTTTCACAACTTTCGATATTCCAATTGCAACAAACAGAAAGCGATTGCCTTGTCATTCGATTTCTACTCCAATTAGATTTAAAATTAACTACGATCAGTATTGATGATTAAAACAAAAGTTCAAAACCATATTGGATTGGTTATGTACCGTTATTTACCTACTTTTAGAGTACATCGTGTTAATGATTTATTTTTGTATCAAAAACTTTACAACATTGGTGAGTAAGAAGTTAATTTACAAAAGCGAGCATATCCCTATAAGATATCTTCCAGCTTACCAAATTGATGTTCGAAAATCAAAATATATATTGAGCAAGCGCGTCACGTAAATCGACTTCGATAACCCGTAGTAAGTGATTTTCGAGCATGTAATAACAACCTTTGTTAGTCAACATGTCGAGCCCGCGCGGGATATCAGTATACTGACGGTATGAATTATTTACCGGGAGCTCGCAAACTTCCCTAGTGTGTTCTGGAACTTTCTGTTTGCGTACTCGGTGTATTAATAATTATTTTATGAAAATGATAGTGGAATACGCATTGTGGACTTAACAAGATTATCTGGCCTCTTAGTTTAATGGTTACAGACGGATTGTTAAGCTAACCCGGAGGTTGCGGATTCGATGCTGAAATTTAAGTAAAGAACACATTTGTTTGTTGTCAATCGGTATAATAAACATATTTATTTAAATATCATATACACTTCTATAATTGAAATAAACTGTATTCTGAGCTCTATTAATGGAACCCTGTGTAAATGAGACAGATATTGATTTATATCTGGATATCTGAGACACTGTGCAAGTAGAATACTTCTACAAGTGAGACAAATTTGCAGGTCGCTTCGAGTCTCACTTAACCAGGTTTTACTGTAGTGTATATCGATACAGAGATGTAAGAAAGACGCTTTGTGTGAAAGAGAGCATCGGAGTAAAAGTGAGAAAGGGAATGCTCCGCTGGTTCGGACATGTGGAAAGAATGGATGATGAAAGAATGACAAAACAGATATACAATGCGAGTGTTGACGGATGTAGGTGCCGAGGGAGACCTAGACTGTCCTATCTCGACCAGATAGACCAGGTACTGGCTGACGGAGGAGTCAAGAGTGTCCGAAACCGGCGTGTATGCATGAACAGAGTGATGAATGTAGACGAAGCTCGTCAGGTTTGTAAGTACAGAGACATTTGGCACTCGGTGCTTTCTGTCTACCTCCTTAGGGACCTGGCGTTATGTTATGTATGTATGCATATATTTTTAGAATATCAAACGTCGCTGTAGATCTGTTTATCTGGACGATTTTGGTCGATCTCAAAATTGCTCTTGCATATATTAAATATCACATATTGATAACCCTCGGAGGGCCAATTAAAACCGGTTATTTTTTATAGATCGTTCTTACGTTTTATTGGCTGTATAATTAATTTAACGATTGCCACACGCCGAAGTCTTATTTATTGTCGACTATAAGTTTTCGATAAGTTTGTAATGTTTAATTTATTGCAGGCAAAACATGTAGACGACCGACCAGGTAATGAAATGTATGCTTGTCACTACATAGTATCTAGGCATTTTGCGTATGTGAATCAAGTTGCCGTTTACTATTTGTTAGAACAATTTTTTCGATGCTGTCCCAATCTATTCCTACTGTGTTATATTATGTAAAGTTTAAACAGACTACCATTATAAAGCATTTAGTTTTAATAGACTTATGTGAACTTTCTTCATGCCGACACATTTGGTCAATAAAATCTAAAAATGATAATTTTAACATCGGATACTTCCAAGCTAAGTATAAGTAAATTGCGACCGCTAAAGCCATTACCCGCCGTTAAAGCTCTCAAATAAGCTTTCACCGAGCTCAGCGAGACGTTTAAGAGGACGTATTGATAATAACTTTACAAAAAGACTTTTGATTTGATAAAGGTAATGGCTTTGATTGGGCTGCCCATGATAGAGTGGATTTTATTTAATAATGTGAAACTTTATACGAAATAGATGCACCTACTCTGCTATTCTGTTTGAGTTGCCGTCGGCCGACTTCGAGTTCTTTGGGTCGGTCGAGCGGCAGCCGGTGTTCAAATATTTTTTGTCTGCCATCTACAACGAACACGACCGTCTCGAGTACAGACTTCCCGCCAGTATGTGTGTCAATATCATTATATACTCTACCGATATTTCTTTTGGAAATTGCTTCGTGTTTTTGTTGCTGCGAGTAGTTTCGTGTGACAATTGTTGTATGTCGTATTTTTATTATTTTTAATTATTGCACCTTACCTGTTAATGATTTTGATTTTAATTAAAGCTTTCTGAATTGATTCTGTATTAGCATTTATTATTATTTTAAACTTACTTTTAATGAATATGTACAAATTTTGTTTATTGTGAGATCTTTCTGTATTAGCGTTGACGTATGTCTTAAAGCTGATTTGATTAAAACGTGTTTGTCTGTGAAAATGAGATATTCTTCTGCAAGAAAGTAGCCTATGCCTTCAACTAACTAACCATACCAAAATCACATCGCTTTGATGCTCCGTTTCGATGTGAAAGACGTTTTCTACAACAATCAAGTAACATTGTACAATATGTTAGCGTCTTAATAAATAGTTACGGTGGTTAAAAGTAACTCTTTGATTTTATAAACATTTTATTACTTTACAGTTATTAATAGTATTTAATCGATATCAATAATTATGCTCACATCAATCAAGCGACATCTATCACGCTCACTTACAGAATCATGTCATGATGTAAATAGCCTTTTAAACGGCCTTTTAAAGCAGTGTTCATTCTTGTGTGCGCCTTGAATTGATCCTATCGCCTTATCAATCACATGCCAGCTTGTTTCGAAAAGAAACACGTATGAACTTGTTCTATTCTAGGCTTTATAGTTTATATCAATGGCTTCCGGTTAATAGTTGATATGGAACTGTTGTGTGACCTTACTGGCTTCTTTGTTGCTTGTGTTTTTATAACATTGTCCACGGTAGCGATCCAACCATTAGTTCTTTGTTTGCCTTTTTGTTAGAGAACGTTGTTACTCACGGAATTGTTGCGATGCAAAAACGCTTACGTACCAAAATTAAATTGTCACGTTTATTTTATCGCACAAGCGTCAAATCTTCGATACTGTGTGCTTTTATATTATGGACGTATTTGATTCCGTTACTTTCCAAAAAAAAAATATTTTATATCTTTTCGCTCTCCGTTATATTCCTTTCCACTCGCTTTGTCTAGATTCAGTCATAATTATTTCACGCCATTAATGTCTGTTCTCAAATATTTTTAGAATCTCTACGGTATCCGTTCGTTTTTCAACCGTTACTTTATTGAACTCCATTGAACTTGACTCTCTTAGAGGCTTAAGATAAATCTCGTCTCTTGCTACTTCTATCGAGCTTATTTTAAGTGAATTACAGGACATTTGTGGTGATCCCGCTCTTTAGGATCCATAACCGTGTAAAAAGCTTTTAATCCTTCATAATCCGTGGAAAAGATAGTTCGTGTATTAAAGCGTGAGATTCTTGTGCGGTCGACCGATCAACAAATTACAATAGGAACTGTTTACGCTCTAAAGACGTTTTAAGAGATCTTGTCAAGCTTGAAAAGTGTCATGAAGTGACGCTTATAAGCTATAACAAGAGATGTGAAAGCAGACGGTATTGTTTTGGAAAACGGATGCTATCAAGTTACCGGAAGCTTAAAATTAGGAAGGCGGGGTGATTTTTATTTTGTGACCGTATGAAAAACGGATGATGCGGTCATTAAACAATGGAATGTTGAAACACATTTGAAACGTGGCAAAGTTTCATTTGTTGTATGATTAAAACCATCTATAGCTGTAATAATACGCATTTTAATATAC
>DWUN01003897.1:0-11417 GCA_018249975.1 Passova gellias
AAATCTGACGTGCTTCGTCTATATTCACTCTTCATGCATACACGGCGGCTTCGGAGACTCTTGACTCCTTCGTCAGCCAGTATCTGACCTATTTGGTCATTTGTACTTGCTTTTCATAAGAACGCGAATAAGTAATGACAATAATTCTTGTCACCAACATCATTTCCCTTCGTATACCTTGTTGGACGGTCCATAAATTTAGTTGTAAATAGATGAAGTCGTGCCTTATAAGTGCCAGCAGTAACCCTCGCCGAGTGTGCCTCGCGGTCTGACGCACACTCCATTTGAAAACCATTATATACTATTATTCAGCGTGTTGATAATGAGGCGACACAAAGTCAAATCAGCTCGTTAACTCAAAAAGTTGCCCTAACCATGTCAAGTACATTTGGTTAGTGTGAATTTTAAATCACTTTATGTTGACACACTAAAATCAAATACTAAAACCCCTAAGAATTATACGATACATTATTATAGAGTACACATGTGGGTATATCTTATTTATAATAATATATGTATTTATTAAAACGTCACTTTTAATTGATACTTTACTAGGTTAATTGCTTATTTATCTCTATTCATCTGAGTCTAACAGCATGAATAGAAAAAAGCAAATAATAATGGTAAAATACAAATAAAGTCGGGCAATACTAATTGAAAATTGAAATATTTAATTTTCTGCATGAATCAATTTATAATACAATTTTATGAATCAATTTTACTAAATTTTGTTCAATGTAAAATTAAAGTACTTAGCTACCTATTGCTTCACATTTATTATCAAAACTAAAATTGCATTTGGTATTTCTAAATATTCCTATTAACCATGGCGTGTGTATGATATCAATCAAGCAAATTGCTTGTTTGCATGATAAGCAACGCATGAAACATAGGCGCCTGCTAAGGAGTCCTCCAAGGCTGATATCGACCTTCTCGGTCAAGAAACTTCGAACTGATCAGTTCTGCGGTTTTTTGTCGGTGATTAGTCGTGTGATTGTATAACAAATTCTTTTTTTATTTTAAATATGAATATCGCGGTAGTATTGTTAATAGTGAACAGTTTAGCTCTTGCAGCACAAGATAGCGATATTCCAGCGGGTTTCTTTGCAGACTGTAAGTATGTAACACATGTATACGTAGAACGAATTCAAATAAAATCTATTTCTATTGCAGAGATTCATTACAAAATGTAACGATTACTCAAGGATTGTCGTACTGTACATTAAAAAAAATTGTCTGCTTAAATTCTGTTTGTAATAAGTAAGTACGAGTGCGTACAAGATAATACATCTATTATATACTAAATAGTATGCATATTTTCATCGAATTATTTATGTGCATACATTTATAACAAGAACTGCGGTATGAGTAGTACAAGATATTTCTAATTTTCATAATAAAACCACAGTAATTATTCAATTCTCAATAGTTCCATTTAAAAGATATAGGTACCTAGGTATATGAAAGTAAACCAATTAGAAAATTTAATTAACTACCTTTCCAATTGAGTAAGAGAACATATCAACAGAGCATATATCAAACAAATATTTCAAGTAACGTCTGTGATTAAAGTGCACAAAGTTAATAATACTTACGTCTTTAATTTTCATTTGAGGTCCCGGAATGACCCGGAACACCACGTTGTCGAAGGAAACCAAAGCGTCGCTGTCTGTGGTGCTGATCTGGCCAACGAGAACACTCTTCGGTAACACACAAAAAACTTGCAAACTGAGTGTCGGCGGCGCCGCCTGTGCCGCCCGCCACCTGGACCTTAAGAAACCGAAAACAATGGTAAGACAATTACGCGTACTAAATGCATAATTCAAATAACTTTTAATATCTTTAATATCGAATTATATTTGAGCATCGTCAACTCTGATTGTTAAAATAAAAAAAAAATCGACTCAAAAAAATTATGCTTGGCTTTTTTCCCCTAACCTTCATTGTCCTTTCCATATCACACACTATACTGTAAGAAAAAATCGTTAATAAACTGTCCGGTACACCTTCCCCTACTTCCTCCACGTCTGTAACTCTAATTTAAAACTTGTTGTCTGGAAGAAGTCGCTTGTTAGCAGTACGACCGCCAATTGTATTGTCATTTTTTATTATTGTAAAATTTCCACATGTGGTGTACAATAGAGCATATTATTTTTTTTATTATAATTAAAATACATATTCAGATTTTCATCAGCGGTTACCTGGACGCATCCTTCTCCCCTCTGGTGCGGTTTATTGTTAGTCCATACCTGAAGCAGGGCTGCAACATTATCATCGTTGAAACTTTCCCGGTGCTGATACGAAGCTATCCCATGTGAGTTATAACCTAATGCCTTATTTTATTATTATTATTATTATTATTATACCATCACGCCAGGTCCCTAACGGTAGGTAGAGAGCACCGAGTTCTCTGTATTGACAGAACTGATGTTTCTTCATAATTGATGGTGGATAGAGGATTTTATTAGACTAATAAAAATTTGCTACCAAATCAAATACGCAGAATCTACGGATAGTGTGAAAATAATTCATTGAGAGCGTGTATTGCTCACTCCAAATATACAGGTACTTACTGCATACTTATGGTAGACTAGCGTGGATATTATTCGTATTTGTTGTCTTGGCATGCGTCCGTAATGGGAAGCAGACGAGTATAATGTATCTACATTACATTTCGTCTTTATGGTTATGTGTCTCAGTACATTTTTCTCCAGGATTGTTTACAAGGAAATGTTTTTACACTTTCATATTATGACATTGGATTTATTTTTAATAAATCGCTAAAAGAATTACATATTTTACTTTATCTACTAATTAATTAATACCGAAAAAGAACGAACAATGGCTGTGAAATATGAGAATCTTTCTCGAAGCTAAACAATGTTTGTGTTCTTTTGACTGCGGAAGTTTACTTCACCGATTTGTATTTGTGATAGCATTGTTGCTGTTGATAAAAGTTGTCTACTTGTCTGGTCTGATCTTGGTCTGGCAATGCCTACCTCAGTCTAAATTTATACGTCTATACATCATTAGACTGTTCTACAATAAAATTTTATTAAAATTTGGACACTCAAATAACTTGCATGTAACTATTTCAGTAATTAAAAACAACAAGCACGCTAATGAATACTAAACAATACGTTACGATGCTTTGTATGACATTGTAATTGACTTCGCATGGTATTGTTAAAAATTGCTGGTCGATATAGGTTTCACTTTAAATTTACATTACATTACATAAGATCACGCCAGCTCCCTGACAGGGTAGACAGAAAGCACCGAGTGCCAAATATGTATCTCTGCCCTTGCAAACCTGACGAGTGCCATCTACATTCATCATTCTCATCATCCATACACGCCGGTTTCGGAGACTCTTGACTTTAAAATTTTAAATTTTATTAAATTTAAATTTAATTTTCACAAATAAAGTATTTTCCTCAGAGCAGCCCGCCTTACCAAGCCTATCGGCAACATACTGGGAGACTTCCTCGCTGAACTAACTCGACGAGGCCTTTCTCCAAATAAGCTGGAACTGATCGGAGGCAGTCTCGGCGCCCACATCGCCTCCCATGCCGCCGAGCAGTACTACCGCCTCACCAACAAGAAACCAGCCCGACTGACAGGTTACTAAATTGCTGTAATTGGCAAGTGTAAGTTCTAAGGTGTCTTTTAGTTTTTGTGTCGATGAAAATCATCATTTTGTGTTCATCTGCTCCAACCCCTTATAAATACGTTCTTATACAAAGTAGTCCCGCATGGGCATGATACATCGATGTAAAATGGAAAAAGAATACTAACTAGATTTACTGGTTAGTGCATAATTTGAAAGGCACTTAAAGCTGATGCCTATTTATAGTCTTAATAGATCTAACTCGTTCGTTTAGAGAATAATGAAAAAAGAAATGTGCTGTTCAAAGATATCTGATATATGTATAGATAGTTACGTGAATTTTGTTACACTTTTAGCATCTCAAAAACAGGTATCTCTATATCTCTGTCAACTTCACATCAATTTTCATTTCATTTATATTGATTTATGACGATTACTTTAAGGCTATTCTACACATTGTAAAAATCAGCGACAATAGACGCGAAAGAAGTTTCTCAGGACCTAAACAGATTCAAATCCGTAATCACACTACCATTGCAGGAAATAGGCTTTACAACATAGAATAATCCTTACAAAGAACAATCTGGAATGTTTTTCGGTACTTCTTAACAAAGTAATGCAGAATTTAACTTTAATTATTGCTCCCTACACGTCTTCCAGGGTTGGATCCGGCTGGGCCATGCTTCCGTAACCTGCCCCCGTCAGAGCGGTTCAACTCTGAGGCCGCGCACCGTGTAGACGCCCTGCATACAAACATCGACGTGTTCGGAATAGCCGACGCGGTTGCACAAGTCGACTTCTATGCTAATGGAGGTTAGCCGCAATTACATAACAAATATGTAATAATTTCTACCCTATAATGTAGTCGTAATCAAATAGTAACAGAAAAACTAAGTGCCTTATTTTTTCTCATCTCAAATAGGTTTAAGTATTGATTGATGCGATCATTTATCATAATTGCAAATACCTTTGGAACGGAAGTCATACAAAGAATTATTATTATACCATCACGCCGGGCTCCCAACGGGGTAGACAGAAAACACCGAGTGAAAAATATCTGTCCTTACCTACCTAACGTGCTTCGTCTACATTCATAAACAAATAAAAAGTATTGAATGTCTCGTTTTTAAAATACACAACGTTAAACATAATCATTTTATCATAAAACGATTTCTAGGCGAGTACCAGCCAGCTATAGCTGGCAACTTCCTGATGCCGTGCTTCGTGCCCTGCAGCCACGTGCGAGCGGCATTCTACTGGCTAATCGCGACTACTAACACCGACAAGTTCATAGGGCTCCGATGCGACTCTCTGTTCCACGCGCGACGCGGCGACTGCTACCGGGGACACGTCGAGACCAATGTGCTCGGTCCGAAAACCAACTTCAGCCGCCCGGGGATATACTACCTGCCGATAAAAGGCGAAACACCGTTCTACTTAGGCGAGGAGGGCCTGAAGAAGAAAAGCTTCGGACTGACGCATTACTTATTGAACACGGCACCCGATGACAATTTGATTATATGAAAACGAAAAACTATTTTTTTTTATTGCTATTTATTCAGATATCGTGCTAGTCATGTCATATTTGGTGTCGGATACGGATCTTTATTTTCTATAATATTGATTAATATCTTTAAATTTAAAAATTAATAAGATCCGCGAGAAAGTAACGGATTGGATATGGATCAGGACGGTAGCTAGAGTCGAATTTGTGGTAGGGCAGCATTGGTTACAGGTTGGGCGGAAGTAAAAAAAATATGATAATTGATCTCCCCTCGCTCGAAGCACGGACTCCTAAATCAATCACCATGTGCATATATCACTGACCTTTAGGTTACTGTTACAATTTTTTTTATCTCAAACTACAATCAAACAATTTAATTATATTAATTTATCTTCGTTTTTTGTATTTTTAAGGTAGGACACTGTGATTTCAAGTTAGGGCATTGCCCCACAATGGTCCCCTTAACTGCAGCCCTGATATGGATACCGATATCCGGAACATAGTGATGTTCCGGATATCGTTATGCCTAATCAACAACAAATATTGTGTGTTCAGGATAAAATGAAAGCAGATTAATTATATCGCAGTAGTTTATTAACTTCAATACAATATTAATATACAACCGAGTTATTTATTATGATTATGTAATAGGCGTCGCGTCGTACAAAACCTATCTACTTTATATACAAGGTACTAAGATATATGCGTACAAAACGTTCAGTCGACGATCACAAGCTCGGAAATATCTAGTAAACATCTAGTAATGATATGCTCATTAAAAATTTGAGCAAATACTGGAAGCCTGAATATATATATATATATATATATATATATTACGATTACATTCCAACAAGCAAGATACTAACAGATCGTTAAAGACCTTTTGTTTTTGTTCCACACCACTAAAGGATTCAACCAGTGCCAAGTGATGACGTGAGTATTATAGATTATAAAAATTCATAGAAAATAGCCAAAAACAAGCTTTAAACGCAATCGAGGTCACCGTCAAGTCGACCCATAGTGAATTCATGGAAGTATTAGAACCTAGAACTCTGTAGAACTTCCTAGAACTTTTCTCTCTATGAGCTTTTGTAACGAAAAATCATACAATGCGCGTCTGCACTCATTAGCGTTTATGAACTGTTAACGAATAGTTCGCAATTATTAAATTTGAAGGAACACAAATTTCGCTAAACAATACAAAATCTTTATATTTTTGTTCAATTTCACACAACATTGAAATTTAAGTATAGTTTGAATTTCAATAAATAACTATTGTAATGGTATTTATGTGAGAAAATAAACGTTTTATTATTATTGTTATTATTGTTGCCCCGCAACGGTAGCGTTACCTGCAAATCAATTTTGCACGCAACGCTTCGGAAACATCTAAATATCACCGACACGAAAACGAATTACACTATGTATTGCGTTACTATGTTTCATGGACGTGGTGCGAATGTTTCGAGTCCGTGCATACGTTTATAGGACACAAGTTTACACGACCAAAGTAAGAAGTAACGTAATCGTAAGATTTAGTAGTAGGTCTCGGGTGATAGCAATAAATGGCGCACTCAAAAATTTAATTTTTGTCAAATGTAATAATAACATTACAACAATAACATTTGTCTAAATTGACCAGCTGATAGAACTGATCTATAATTATATGTAATTGTTTATTATAGATTACATACATCAAGATCTGATGAATCTTGCTTGTTGGAATGGACACGCAATGTTTGCATACACGTGGTGCCACTGAATCTGTGTGCCGAGTGCGAGCTCAACAAATATATTCACGGCGAGCAGCGAGAGCGAGTTGCTATGTTATCGACGTATCGAATTTCCAATTTTGTATTTCGTACTCTCCGAGCTATTGAAACCACCAATTACGTGCGCTCTCCGCCGACAAGTACTATTGACATTGGCACCGCAAAATTAGTTTCCCATTACTGACACTAGTTGGCGCTGTTTCGATTCCATACAATTTGTAGTTGACGCTCTCGCGAACGAGTAGAGAATAAAACTCGCACTAGGTACACTGATTAATATTTATATTAAGATTATTTATTCTGATTGTGGATAACTTGTTCTATCGAAGGCTCGAATAAAAATAAATGTTTACCGAATACCTTTCTTCCAATTGAGCATTGCAAATTACTCGGTTGTTTTTACGATAGTATCCAATATATTTAATATTGCCTTATTTGTAGGTAGTGTATATTTTTCATTACACCTCATTTCCATTGCCCATTAGAGAATTCTAGCTAATTCTAGATAGTTAGTTAGTGGGATTACTTCAATTGTCGAAATTACATTTGGATGTCGAAACATAATGTAAATAAATAAGGAAAGTATTAAATAATCCTCAGTGACGCCCTTCTCTTGCGTGTACACACGACATCTATAAACTCTATACAATTCCCGTAGCAATCTATGTAGGAACCAATACTGATGTAATATATTTTTTTTAATTTCATAAAGTTACCGCTCTTGAATTATTTATACACGTGAATAACGTTACGATATGGAAAATAATTTTATAAAACCTTTGATTGCTACAAAAATATATATATAATAAGGAAATAATACATTTAAATACTGCACACCTTTTTAGCAAATCAATCTGGTACAAAAAGCGTACAAAATCCATTACATTCAGGATAATAATATAATCGTTATCATAAATATTCAGTATAATTATTATTTCAAAATATATTTATTCGCTATCGGATTACATTATTAATTGATCAAATTAATAAGTATAGTTATATATCTTGATTATCGATAAATATATTATAATATTCCATTCAAAAAATAACACAGATATATGCAAAGACAAAAAAACAATTACACAAAAACTCACAACTCATCGCTCGGTGCAATCCGTTCAGATCTAAAGAATCTCACCCGCCCACAATGTTCACATATTATTTTGCTTCTTTATTACACGTTTATGCTATCTATCAATAGACAAAGCACCGACGTAATTTAAAAAAAAAAATGACACCAAAATCAATTTTTTATATTTGGAATGTGATGTTAATATGCGGCCTTGGCTCTGTAAAACAGCCAACGCCCATTTATAAGCGAACAAATAAACGAAAATAAAAAAATTCATAAGTAATACTCGAGCGCAGTATCCAAATCAATTGATTATGTCTAATATGTATTATATTTCATATAAAATATTCAATTATTTGAATATTACTTTCACCAAGCTGCAAGTTGTATTCGTTCGCGCGTAAACGACGTTATTACGTTGGAGCGACAAATAAGAGGTAAAAGTAAGCGGCCACTATCAAGTTACACGTATAAAAGCAATCGCAATACTTTGGCACTAAGACTACAACAATACAATAATTTTTAAGTAACACAAACTTGACTAATTCAATCCATACTAATACAAAGAGCCATATTATTGTATGAAAAATACATGATTTGCGTATCCTTAATCAATATTGTTCCATCGTTTATTAATCGAGTCTATATTCTATTTAAAAGCATACGTTTTGAATCGTTCCATACGCCATTGGTCTTTAATGATAGATTGGATGAAACACATTGAATTTTATAAAATCGATCGACAATCAACAATCAAAACATAACATTGCACGAGTCTTCGGAGGCATACCTGACATACCTGTGTGTGATGACTTATATTTCCACTACAATACTATTATGCTAAACTAATAACCAAATTTTCCCGAATGCCATGAAATCGAATCGCATCACGTGACCGCGTCCTCGCCGTCGACGGCGTTACCGCATTCGACGTTACAGACTTCCCTTTGGGAGAAACATAAAGTTTCACTTTGTTTAACACTAGATTGCCCAAAGCAGACATTTTGACTGTTTTTAAATATCAGATACAAAAAAGTTATATCATTATAAGGAAACAATTATTTGAAGTAATACGACTTTTTATATATCGTTTAAAGGTATTTAAAAACAGTCAAGACGACCGTTTTAATTTTAATTTAATTTAAAAACAGTCAAAATGAGAGCTTTGAGCAATCTATTGTTAAACGTGCAAACGGTGAATACAATTTTCATATCGCTAAACGATCACTTTCACTGCGCACTGCCACTTGGGTTCAACGATCGAGTACAATAGCAACGGGCCCGAGGAGGGCGGGCACGTGCGCGCACTACCGCGGGATGTACTCGAGCGGGTACCAGGCCACGGTCTCCTCGCGCAGCGGGATGGCGCCCAGCGGGATGACGACGCCGCCGAGGAACTGGTTCTCCTGCAGCGAGTCGTAGTGCCACACGGTGGCCTGCAGACTCCTGTTCACCACCACCTCGAGCGGCAGCCGGTACTCGAGCATCTCCATGAAGGACGGGTGCGAGTTGCGCTTCAACACGCGAGTCTTTCGTTTCGTCTCTTTGGTGGGGTCCGGGACTAGGTACACCTGTCAAGTGGACGTTGCAAATAAAAATTAGAAAAAAAGGTCACTCAGTGCGTCGAATAGTAATAAATGAATAAAGGAGGTAATTCAAAAAATATTCAATAGTCAAATAACAGTAAATCACAAAATAGCTGTTCATGAGCATATGGACTCAGTTGTATGAGATTCTATAGAGACATGGAACTATGCTCGTTTTGGTTTCAGAGCAAATGTTGCTGATAATGAAAATAGACAAAAAAAATTTAATAGTTTTCTTATGTGGACAAAAATTTAATTAAAAACAATAAGACAGAAAAATTAAATAATAAATATTGTTCAGTAACAATTAAATTAAATTAAATTAATTACATTTGTTTAGAGATAAGCAGTACCTTTGCAATGTATTTCTCGTAACTTATATTATTAATTTAAGTGTGCATAAATATTAAATAAATAAATAAACAATGGTCAGGTGGGTCTACTCGTATTCTGCTATCCGCGGCGGTACCTTGACGTAGGGGTTGGGCGGCAGGCCCTGCGGCGACGCGGCCAGCGACTGCGCGTGCAGGATGAGCACGGCCAGCACGCCGCCCGCATACTGCACCGAGAGCTTCAGCGAGCCCGAGCCGCTGCTCTCCGCCTCCACCGACTCGCCTGCGCGCGTGCAACAACACACTCATTACCGTAACACCGCTATGCCTCACGCGCGTCTACACTAATGTACCTTCATAGACGAGACAATTCGTCGGGACATAGACGAGTATATGCATGCACCCAAGGTAAATAACTTAATTATTTACGACTTAAGCCAGGTGCTGACCTAATATCGAGTTTTGATTAGGATTAAGATCCTGTGTCAGAAGAGCTCACACACCTCAGAAAATATTATATACTTTACAGCATCGCTAAGGTGTGCTTGTATCATGTATTATTATTACTGAAAATCGACGACGAACGATGGATATGTACGATGGCAATCCGTTACCTCGATGCTTCATTCTCTGCGGCTCCACGTCCTGCTGGTCGCGCAGCAGCGGGTGGAAGAACGTGTACACGAGGTCGGAGTGCGCGATCTCATCGGCCAGGCTGAACAGTGACGTGAGGAACGCCTGCACGTCGCCGAAGCGCCGCTCGGCCACCTGCCGCGTGTTGGAGCGGCCCACGTGCAGCCCCGACGGCAGGCTGCGGGCCCATTTGAATCACTATCACTACATAGTATAAAACTAATTCGCTTTCCGCTGTCTCTCCCTATGTATGCTTAGATCTTTAAAACTACACAGCGGATTTTGATGTGGTTTTTTTAAATAGATAGAGTGATTAAAGAGGAAGGTTTACATTTATAATAACATACATTATATAGTAGAGAAAAACTGATATTTTTGAGGTTTCTAATGTGCCTTCCGTGTGTGTGTGACCTTCCGCCGCCAACTAAACTTAATCATTAATAAGTACTTTGCGCGCCGACATTTGTAAGTCTGTAAATATTATTTTTATCTGGTTAGATCGTTAGAGACATTACGCTATTAATGTAGAAGTGTAGATTGATACAAGATATTGATAAATGTAGAATATGTATTAACATGTAAACAATATTATTATCTACAGATATAGAACAATTGCCGACACTATTTTTACGTTCATACGAAGATTGAATCGAATACAAATTAAAAGTGTAAAATTGAGTCAGATGGCCACAAAAAAAACTGCTCACCACTGGCGAGCAATTGCGAACTTCAAGACTGAATTTTATTTTATGGAAATTTTCAAGGTCCAAAATAACAGTAATAGTATTGAAAATATTTTTAATCAAAATCACTAGATATTATAAAACAAATTCGCTTTCTCTGTCCCTATATCCCTATGTATGCTTAAATCTTTAAAACTACGCAACGGATTTTGATGCGGTTTTTTT
>DWUN01003898.1:0-11415 GCA_018249975.1 Passova gellias
ATTTTGGATAGGAAAGTGTTAAAACGGCCAACCTATATGTCGACTATGGAGGCTGCACAACTATCTCTATTTATATCTCCAAGCAATATTACAGTAGATAACAGACGTCCCAGTTTAAGCCTCGGATAAAACATTTCTTTGATATTATGTACAAATATATGTAGGTACTCATCAACAGATCATACCAAAGATATAACGTATGCATATCTTGCAAGTAATTGACCATTTAACCCTATAAAAGAAAAAAGAAAATGGTGACTTGCATGCCAATTTGTTACTTTTATAACAATAACATAATATTTAGATTTTTTAAGTTAATTTTATACTCTATTTAAAATTATTATATTTTATTGATTTGATTGATTTAATTTACAAAGTACGTAAATACCAAAACGTTAAATGTACCACTCCTTATCACCTAAATAAATTTCGAGCTGTTAGTCATAGACAATTTTTTTTTTACTTTTTAAAGATGGCGTCAACCGCGCTTTCTAATCTATCCAACTATTCTCTAACTACATTTCAGATCATTTACGCGTCACCCTATGATATTATATTTGACACATATATTCTATTATTGTTACCATTGCATTGTTTAGTATCAAATATAATCTGATTTTTTTACAAAATTTACAGAATTTGTACAAAATTTTAATACAAATAGACATTACAATTTTATTGAAAGTATTCTGCATATACTTATCATACAAAGTTACTGTAACATTCAATAGTGACTTGGAGCCGGTTGCATTCAATCCGTGGAGTCCGTGGTGTCCTGCGCCTGCAAGTGCATCTGTGAGAAGTTTCCGAAGGTGAACGCTCTCTTTCTCGGCGGCCTTCTCGACCGATACCTCAACCTGCAACAGCATAACAACATTCTGAATAACAATTTAGAAAAAGTTACAAGTTCTAGAGATATTATAAAATTGTATAAACTTCAAATATTGTACACGGTTGAACATTTCGGTTTAGTCTCAATGTGTTCGGATACCTTGTGATTGTTACGGAGGAATCGTAAGACTGTTTTATATTACGCTTCATTTAACAAACAAACATACCATCACGGCAGGTCCCCCCAACGGGATGAGCAGAAAGCACAGAGTGCCAAATATCTCTGTCCTTGCAAGCCTGACGCGCTTCGTCTACATTCATCCCTCTCTTCATGCATACACGTCGGATACTCGACTCCTCCGTCACGTTTTACAAACGTATATTTTAAATGTAACCTGTGTCATTTATCCTCTCCGTCCACTTGCTTCCTGAACTGCATGGCGTCACCGTACGCCTTCTTCACCGCTTTCCTGTCAGTGGGTTTCCTGGACTCGACTAGCTTCGCTTGGTCCACGCTCTTATCGGTGCCCAGCACTTCCAGCTTGTTCGGCGGCAGCCATTGCCACGTGCGTTTCACATCGAAGAACAGTACCAGATATAAGATCGGTTCGTGCGAATGGTTCTTCTTGAGATTCAACACGTCTTGGGGGGGTACGGGCAGTGGTACCCCGTTGTATATGAAGCCTTTTGGCATCTTAGGATCTATGATCAGTGCCGGGTACCAAGGGTATCCTCTATAGAACAGAATATAAACGGTATATAAGAATTCTTTTTCCACAATTGTTAAATTTTTAAATATCAACACTAAGTTCTCGAGCGCAGCAATTTTGGGCAATATAAGTATATAGTTAGGTAGATAAAAGGACACTTACCTGCATTTGGCCCAAACTAATTGTAACGGTTCTAAATGTACATCTGTGTCAGTAGCCTTCACAGGTGTCTTTGACGTTGAAGATCTTGTACCTCGACCCTGATACAGATACACAATGTTATTAAATGGCAATCCTAATGAAATTCATGAACGAAAATATTATTGAATCTGGAATTGTAGTCTGGACTAATGTTAACTCAGATGCACGGGTTATATATGGTGTTTAGTACAAATATAATATACAAGTTATGATTTATGTACATCCTGCTTGTTGATAAAGATACTGGACACACTGTTCAAAAAACGAAAGTGCAAGTGAAAGTATTATTGTGAACGTTTAGGAAGCAATTGTCGAGAGGCAAAGTAGGCGGCAGACCTTCCCGGGCGTGGTAGGGGCGGCGCGCGCGGCGGCGGGCGCGCGGCCGGCGCGTGCGCGGCGCGGGACGGGCGCGCCCTCCGCCGCGGGCGAGCCGCTGTAGCTCGACCTGCGCGCGCACGTACGCTCGCACTTATGCATTTATTTTGTATTATGTACGTCTAAGTAAGCTAGCAGTGAAATTATTATTTAAAGCTACACAATTATTAAGTTGTCTCAGGCAACATTTATGTCCGAACCGTTTCGTAAAAATAATAGCTTACTTAGTGCTAGAACTCAATATGTGACCGTGAATAGAATAAAAGACTAATAAATTTAACACCGTGATCAACTTTCACGAGAGATCCCCTCGTTATATCAAATTACTCGCCTGTCACTAGAGCTAAACGAGCAGGAGTGATCGGAGGCATTCTCATCGTCGTAGTGCGTGCACGACGAGCAGGACTGCGACCACACCGAGCTGCTGCTGGACGACCTGGAATGCATATCAATAACGAGTCACTTTAACGTTACGATGGTACATTAAGAGCCAGTGTGTAATGTAGCAGAGAGGGCAGCGCGCAGCATAGGTATTGTAACGGTAGCGTTAAGACGGAGAGAGCCGATATAACACGGAGATGACCGAATGGCGTCTCGCCCGCAGAACGGGTTAACCCACACCCTAATTCTAGCCTAGACTAGAAATAATTGTGATACCTGGAGAGCGCCAAATCGCTGTCCGAACCCACTTCTCCCGGGGGCCCGCGGTACTGCAGGAAGGAGGCCGGCACCGGAGTCGACACAGACTTATTGTCACCGGTCAACGCTCGGCTGAAAAGAAAAACAAAATATATTCATCAAATCAATAACATTACGATTAATTGTTAAAAATTAGCCTATCTTTCAAGATTCATCTTTTATGCATGTGTTCGATAAGTAAGGCGAAAATTATCAAAAATACATGTTTCAATTATTTCTTTATTTATAAGGAATCCTCTATTGCGCATATATAGTAATCATCTTTCATGAGTTTCCCTATAATTTGCTTAATGTATAATGCGGCAAAAATTTAACTACTGTCCTGTTCGAACTTTATTAGTTAACTTTACTTACAATAAGTTATACGGATATATAATAGGGGTGAAGCTTGTAATTGTGCGAACTAAAAAAAGTTCTCTGTAACTTGAAGATACTACACTTTTTATATATTACAAATACCCGAACAAATCTGGTGATGTCCGGTTCTTGTCCTTAGTGTGCTTGCGGGGTCTCCCACGCCCTTTCTTCCGCGGCGACGTGTCCAAGGTCCGGCCCAAACTCGCCGACAATGTGGGTAATGTTGCTGACAAAATAAAATCTTTAAATAGTATAAAACAAAGTCGCTTTCCGCTATATGTCCCTATATATGCTTAGATCTTTAAAACTACGCAACGGATTCTGATGCGGTTTGTTTTAATAAATAGAGTGATTCATGAGGAAGGTTTATATGTGTAATAACATCTATTATATAGTAGAGTAATACCGTTATAATTTAAATGGCAGAAACAACGTTTGCCGGGTTCAGCTAGTGTTATTATGAACATACAAACTTTGATTTATTAAAATTTATATTTGAAAATTCATACACAAATATAATGTGTTTTGATCATTACATAAAATTGAGCTAAAAAGCTTAAAACATTCGTTTTATTTGAATTATTTTTCAAACTGTTTGTTTATTGGTCCACCTTTGGACGTGGGTCTTCTCATAATGAGAAAGTTTAAGGACTTTTTAAAGATTAAAACAACATACTATATATAACATCTTACCATCCGATCCGAAGCTTTTTGGCGGTGTAGACACTGTGGACGGTGGTATCAATAGCGTTGGTTTCCTTAAACCACCGAGCATGCTAAGACCTGGGAAATTGTTTACATAATATTTACAACAATCAGACATTATACAGACATATATCTATACATATAATAAAATTGTAGAAGAGTTCAATTCTGTACATTGAATAAAAACTAAATATCCCTATGGGTCTTCATACGAGTAACGCAAGCCAAAAAAAAATGATTTTGAAATTTTTGTCTGTCTGTCTGTTGTCCGGCTTTCACGCAAAAAATAATGGATAGATTTCGATGAAACTTTTTTGTTATATAGCTATTACACCTCGGCAAGATATAGTAATTTATTCTGAAATACTCCAAATGTTGCTCAAAGTCACTATTCCACGCGGACGAAGTCGCGGGCGAAAGCTAGTCTCAAATAATTGAAAAGATGGCTCATACATTTATTTTCAATATAAAGTATTTAAGGAACATTATACCTACTGTGTTATTTACGATGGATAATTTTGTATTGTAGTTATAACTCTATACGGATATTAAGTGTTTAAATTGATTTATAGCTGAAGAAAAGTTTAATTTATATAAATAGTACAAAAAGTGCACTTGTACTCATTATATAGGTATTCTAATTGTTCCTGAATGTGTGTTTGTGTGTACAAAAAAAAGCAAGTTCCAATAGTCCTTCAGATTTCTGCCGCTGTGATAGAAGATAATATACCTGGACTCGAGGTGTCCGGATGTTTCGTAGGCGATTTCTCGGGAGTTGCTAGTTTCTGCGTGCGCTCCACAGCCTTAGCGGGCGGCGGCGGCGACGCCAGGGTCTCCGAGTCAGACGTCGCTGTATCTGGAGCAATAAGTCTCATAAAAACAATAATAATTTACACTGCCACACCTGCAATGTATGCATCACTGTTTCTACAATCGTTGTAGAAAACAAGACCCCTTGACGTTGATATAGATTGCGACCAGGTATAGCGACTATCACAGCCAGGAGACGTTCGGAGGGCTGACAATTATTGGTCCTTTTGCAATATGCCAGGGTATAGATGGCCATCAAGGGTATACGGACCGTTCTCGGGCGGCGGGCGCGCCGCGTGCTGCGCGAGGCGGCCGCGTCCGGGCCGCGCGCGCCTGCCCCCGCGCCCCCGCCCCCGGCCCCGCCCGCGCCCGCGCCACCAGGTCTTATTCGCTTTAATGACTTGCGGGGCTGGCGACTCGTCGCGCTGCAATCATACAAGGGTCAGTCTAAAGGAATATCACTACCAAATGAACATATTATGTTGATGTACGTTAAAGCAGTGCCAGAGCTGAGTTTGAGCGCGCTACTGAACTAGATAAACTTTCGTATCACTTACACGCACCAGATTACTATGTAAATCCCTCAAGCGAAGTGCATTCTTGATTGACAATTGATTAATACACATGTATTTCTGTGACACTACACTTAGTATACTAGATTGCAGAGTAAATTAGTTGCGATGAAATATAATGAATATAATACAAAATAATCCAATTGCTCGGGAAATAACATACCTTCAATAAAATATTATCATTGTTTTTTTCAAAGATCAAAATATGAATATCGAAAAAGAAGCATATTTAATTAATGTTTATGATGAACGTTTTGGATGATTTATGTATGCATGAATACATGAAATTCAAGGCCAATGAAACAACTATAACGATATGAAATTAAATATATATAAAGGAATATAGTTAATAATAAAAATACCGTTTTGATAGAAGTCATGCTGGGAAATAGGCTAGATATCGCTTCGTCCTGATCGCGTGGAAGTAAATATGTATATATTAAATTAATCATATAAGTTGTACACAAATATATGTTATAGTCGAACCAATACTCGACACAGGAAAATAATTAGAATTCATAACATTACAGGTAACAATGATTAACACATCTTTAGAACACGCAATAACTACACTCGTTTCCCCGTCTAAAACCGAACTGCTAGCGGCCCGCCCGCGCGTCCTTCCCCTGCTCTCTTCCTGCCATCTGCCGTCTCGCTCGACCTGTGACGTCACAGCCTAGACCCCGCGCTCGCAGTCTTTGTACGAATACAATATATATATATATATATATATATATATATATATATACTTTGAAGAGTGTATTGGCATTACCGTATTATTGTCTTCTTCGGATTTTTCCGCTTTGTGAGCGTTCGACTGTCGTCGCTCTCGGCGCGCGACGGACACGGCGCGTTCGGCTCGAGTGTCTGTGGTTAAGACATTATTAATTTAACTTTATATACCATATCACCTATATTGGGATGTATACTTCTTACGGTATAGTTATATGCATAAAATGGGTCTATCGTTTTCTAAACAGGGTGTGTCGGTCGCCTCTCCTATTGATAAGGTACTAATGGCCATATGTCACCACGCTGGCCATGTGCGGAATGGTCGATTACAAAACACACCTGCAGCATGTTCGCTGTCGCTGGCGGCGGCGAAGGGTGCGGGCGCGGCTTCTGGCGCACCGCCCTCGCCCGCCGCGTCCCCCTCACTGGCCACGCCCCCCGCGCCGCCCGCCAGCTCGGGCAGCCCCGCCTCGCGCACGTCGCGCCGCGCCGCGCGGAAAACGGGCATGCACTGCTCGCGCATCTTTATCCCGGCCCTGCGATACACGAGCGACGACAGAATTAGTCATTCATTCCACTCGATAAATGTCTAGACAATACTGCAAATACATTAACATGCCCTACAAAGTAATTACGAGCTTATGAACACTCAAACAAAGCAACCTGACTCGAGAACACGTCGAGAAACCTTTTCGTTACGACCGTTTCAAGAACATTCTGTATATGATACGAGCTTTGCCTGCGACTTCGTCCGCGTTTGAATTTAACAAAACAGTTATTATATCATTCCTTTTTTTATCTTTCGATAAAAAAGTTATTATTATTTTTTCTTTAAAAGTATCCTATGTTACATCTAATACCACTAAGAATATGTGTACAAAGTTTCATGATGATCAATTGAGTAGTTTTCGTGCGAAAGCGTAACAGACTTGCAATCACATTTATAATATTAGTAGGAATACAAAGTAGCTAAACAACCCACTTGTAAAACACGGTGTCCTTCTTGTTGTACGTAAGACAGTTGTTGATCATGAGCTGAAAGTCCGCTTCGACGTCGTCGATCGTCTTGTAGCTGCCGCGGTCCAACTTCTTGGCCATCGTGCTCAGGTCCATGGGCTGCTTGACAATCGTGCTGTAGTCCGGCACCTGTGGAGGATCTTGCCACTATAATAGCGACTACGCAAGCCTGACGCGTAAAGCATTACCCTCAACCAGAATGAAAATAGCTATAGGTATGACTATTATATCGTATGTATATATGTATGTTTATCAGTTATCCGGTTACCGTTACACGGACAATCAATTGCCTAATGTGGAATGAGATAGCCGTGTGCGAAATCATCTCTAGTTCAAATAAAAAAAAAACAAAAATGCAAAAGGAATGTTTAATCCGTAACGAGGATAAGCCCTGGAGGAGGTGCACTTCCAGCGGGGAGGTCGATATCTGTTAATGGTAAACAGCCTCAAGCCAGTCGGCGATATACCTCCTGCAAGTTCACCGCTTCCAGAAGGGCGGGAAGGGGGGGTGCGGTCAATATAGTCTAATGGTGAACCTGGAGCCTGGAATGGATTCAAGCGGGTATGCGGTGTACCTCCTGCAAGTCGACGGGCTCGCTGAACACGTCGCTGTGGTCGCGCTGGTGCAGCAACCGCAGCAGCTTGTGCAGCGCGGCGCGCTCGGGCCGCAGGTGGTGCAGCACGCAGCGCTCCCACACGCGCGTGTACTCCGCCTTCAGGCGCTCCCGCTTGCGGACCAGCTCGCACAGCAGTCTGGATGTTATATTATCACTATCACTGCATAGTATAAAACAAAGCCGCTTTCCGCCGTCTGTCCGGCTAATTAAATTCGTATGAACCTTTTGGAGACTAAATTGCAATTACAGTAACAATTACACTTAGCAATATATCAATCATAGCTGAATTAAGGTTTAATTGAGGATTATAGTAAATTGTAGTTGAGCATAGTTTGTATTTCAATATTAAATTGATGAGGTTAGTGGCAGTGTTTAGGTGATTTCTTTTTATACCGATAGATTTTTAGAATTCAAATGGTTTTATTCATTATAAGGTACATACATACACCGAGTGAAGGTCATGTTTTAGTCATATTACTACGTCTTTGTGTACCCTTCAGGCTATAGTAGACCGGGAGAAAAAAGTCGATGATAAAAAAATTCCCAGCACTATTTTATATAACAAAACATATTAATGAAACTAGCCATATTCTAGTATGGCTTTAGTCTGCTAACATACCTAGCCCTCTCCAGGTCTTGTCGTATCCTTTGCCAGTACTTGAGTTGGTTGCACAACTCTCGAACATTGACAGTGCCGTCTTGAATTCCTCTACTACCTAAAACAAGGAAAATTGTATTGCATTTAATAAACATTTCAAAGTAAGATATTTACAAGATCTCTAGGCACAGACATATAAGTAACCCTGCAAGTTGGCTATTTGAGGATAATCAATAGATATAAGTAAACTTTCGTTCATGAAACTTATGTAATTTATAATCTGTCTGATATCAGTTGTGTTAAAAAAATAATTAAGTAAATTAATAAGTAAACGCAAATATAGGTATACAATAAGAGAATTATGTACAGACATAGTTCTTATTTGTCAGACTGAATTATTAGGACAGAATAAGTAACCACCTTCAAAGTACAAAATGCAAGCTCCGAGCACACATCGTCCAAGGTGCATGAACTCACCGTGATGACTAGTGAGACTCTGCAGCCTCCTCAACAGCGGCACGCCGTTGCGACTGTGCCGTTTGAGCGTCCAGTAGGCCAGCAGCCGCTTCATGAGATGTGCTCGCGCGGCGGGCGGCCCGCGCGCCAGCTGCGCCACGTCGGCCACGCGGTCCGCCGGCAGCGTCGGCACCAGCACCACCGGCGCCCACGTGCGCTTCATAGCCAGCACCCGACGGGCCTGCACAGAAATGAGTTTATATACTCCACTAAGAAAGTTATCGGCTTGGAGAAAACAGTGATAAAAAGTTGAAGAAACCAAGACCTATAAAAGGTTGTAGACAAATAAAATAAAATACCATCTTTGGCACTCAGCACTCTCTGCACACCCCTTAGTGACTTGGCGTGATGGTATAATATAAGAAATAATAATAGGGTGTTATTGTACGCAATCTCTGAAATGGCTAAACTGTTTTATGAAATTCTTCTTACACCTTTTCTTGCCTTTTCTGTTCAATTAAAAATATGGTCTTATTATCATAAAATGGCTGATAGTGACATATGAACATCACCTGTTTTATTTTATCTCTGCCTTTCTGCCTAATGGCTGTCAGATCTGTTGATTTTGTATCCCCTTCAGATTCCTGCGCTCGCCTCTCCTGAAAAACGGTATCCAAAAAATTTGTAACAGTATTCCTTTGTATATACAAAAGGGGTAAAAGTCAGTATAAAAATATATAAACAATTTTATTGGCTTCATTAATTATAAGATATACAACATACACCCGATGAACGTCATACATTGAGATATTCAAGAAGAAGAAAGCCAGCGGAAAAACTTCTTAGAACAAACATTTTGTTTTGTATCGCTCATAGTTTTGTTATCTCTGAATGTTCTCGATTGATTCCAATACCAATGGCCAGAATCAAGGTTGTCGATTACTTGAAGACACCTTGCAATTTTTTGTTCAAAATTGCATGCAAGCAGGCAGACGAGCTACTTGATGGTAAGTGGTCACCGTCGCCTATGGACACCTGCAACCTCAGACGAGCTGCCAGAGCGTTGCCTGCATTTTTCTAATGCGGTTTACCTGCAAAATGTGCGCTGGTGTGTGAGCATCACAGTACGCCATCTTGGCGACTTGTACCGGCTGGCTCGGGTCCCGGCCCGAACCGGCAGCCTCCATCTTCATATATAATCTGCAACAGTACATATATACATACATAACATCACACCAAGTCCCTAACGGGGTAGGCAGAGAGCACGGAAAAACAGTAGAAAAACATTAAAAGAAATACATCCCTACTTAATATTATAGATGTGAATGTAAGTCTGTTTGTTACGCTTTTAACCTATCATTATGAAACTTCGTACACATATTCTTGGAAGTATTAGAAGTGACATAGGATACTTTTTAAGAAAAACAAATATTTATTTTTTATCAAAGATAAAAAAAACTTTTTGTCAAAAATATTTGAAAAAACTTGGGACAGACTGAATTTCCACGCTGGCGAAGCCGCGGGCAAAGCTAGTAATATATACAACCTTGTTTTCCCTTTTTTTAGACCCTATTATTATTACAACGCTGAACACGGGTTACCCGCCCTAGTATGTATAGTGGCGTTAGTCTAGTGGTTTCGAATTCAATTTTCCACTCTGGGGGTCTGGGTTCAAGTCCTGGCAGTGCAGCTCTAATTTTACAAGCTTATATGCATGGAGTACCTTAAATACCTCTACATAGAAAGTATGTTAGAAAATATACAATGTTTTTTGAGAAAACTCAAACCTTTTCACTATGCAGAGATCCAATTTTAGCAGTGCAACAATGAAAGATTCCAAAGATAAAGACAACAACCTGGTTTTCATTAATATCGCGTATTTCAATAAGAACATAAAGACATTTTATGGTTATAAAACCTCAGAATTAATAATATATGTAAACCAGCTGACCTGGCAAACGTCGTTCTGCAATATAAATTATTTTTTATTACTGCTCCTCTCCTATTCGTTTTAGCGTGATGTTATATAGCCTAGAGCCTTCCTCGATTAATGAGCTATCTAACACTGAAAGAATCGGAGATTAGCGCGTTCAAACCATCAAACAAACTCTTCAGCTTTTTATTATTAGTATAGATAAGTTGGGGTGAAATTCAAACCCGCACTCACCCGGCCTGCTGGGCGCAGGTGACGTGAAAGGCGGCGTAACAACAGCTCCTATGGCACTGTATACACGCGCCTGCGCCTTTCTGTTCGCAGACCATACATTGGAGCTTCCAGCGCGCCGCCGGTATCATCTCTATTGAATCTGAAATGATTTAAATGGAACAAGTCCTCAAATGGCTATCTGAATCGATATTAGGTAACTACATGCCGGTGTTATGGTAACTGCTGATAAACATACATAAATGTAACTATGTATATAATACTTATACAGATATATTTTTTTACAACCAGACATAGAACAAACAATTGCACTCATCACACAGACAAATTCCCGGGTGGGAATCCAACCCAGGACCGTCAGTTTTGCAGTCGGGGTCTCTAACCGCTCGACCGCAGCGCCTATACAAAATAATTATGTATTCAAACTAGTTGACCTGGCAAACGTTATTCTGCCATATAAATTATTTTTTATTGCTACTCCTCTCCTATTCATGTTAGTGTGATGTTATATAGCCTAGAGCCTTCCTCGATAAATGAGCTATCTAACACTGAAAGAATTTTTCAAATCGGA
>DWUN01003899.1:0-11414 GCA_018249975.1 Passova gellias
CTGGATGGATCGGGCTGAAATTTGGCATGCAGGTAGATGTTATGATGTAGGCGTCCGCTAAGAAAGCATTTTGATCAATTCTACCCCCAAGGGGATAAAATAGGGGATGACAGTTTGTATGAAATTTAATTAATTTTCTACTATCGACAATCCGTAATAAAGGTATTCTAAAAAAGTAAAATGCTGCCCAAAGTCGCTATTCCACGCGTACGAAGTCGCGGGCGCAACTAGTATTTGGTATAATTCTTGCGATACACATTTTCCACTTCAATAATTGCTTTACGAATACACTTATTGTTGATAGATTAGTGACTGGTTACTAGTTATTTTCGCTTAAATAAAAATAGAAATAGAAAAGTAACGCTGTCTATCTGTTACATTTTTACAGGAAAACGGCTGAACCGATTTTGATGAAATTAACCATACACGTGGTTATTTAAAATACATTTTAGCTGTATGTTTAAGAAACAAAGGAATTGAAAAGAATGATAGCTTAGGTGCAAATTATTTACGTTATTGTGATATTAATACTAATTATACCATATAAAATATTAGATAAAACTTACAAATAGGTACACAACGATAAAATAAATCTTATCAGAGAAGCAGCGGGCATTAACTAGTATTGTATTTGCCTATACAGCCCGGTGTGTATATTGGCTGACACAGGCCTGTATCGTTTTTAAAATTCATAACTTTATTCAAGTTTTAATGCGAAATTCAAAAGTATTTAGGTAACACCGCATCATCAAATGTGCTGTGACCTATCTACGTATGAGTCGGGCGATAGTAATTAAAATCTCTTTTCACCGCATGGTCGCACAATAGTGCTGAAAAACTTGTTTCGTTAGAGAAGTTCATTAAGAGCAGCGCGCGGCCGGCGAGCAGTCGGTGCGGCCGCGCTTGACCTACTTAGCCGAGCCACTGTCACTGTTCAACATTCTTATGGGAGTTTTGTTTCCTAAATTTCGTTAGATTAACACAAACATGCCCAATTATTCTGGAAACACATTGTTCTGGAACAGTTTATTTTTTACGGCAAATACTGGCTTTGCTCGACGTTTATTAAATGCTTGCACATATTTTGATAGGATGAAACGTGATTAAAGACTGTATTGTTTATTTTGAAAGTGTACTTGTATTTGATAATAACCAAAGCTTTAACACTTTGTCATTAAAAATCCTATAATAAGAATAATTAAATGATCAAATGAATTGTAATTAGGGGAAGTTCATTAAGTTATTCAACAAATTGTTGTAACGTTTGTTAACTTTTGTTTACCACTACCTGGTGAACGTAGGACGACAGTCCCTGAAAGATATTACGCTAATGTAGGCGTCAAAAGTTTTATTGCAAGAATACTGAATAAACAAACGCAAAATGGAGAAGACAAAGCGTTTCATAAATAAAGCCTTTTCGATGTTCAGTGTTCACAAGTTAGTAACCTCGTAGTATTTCGCTTCTGGTGTAGTATTTACATTGCCTTTTATTTATCTTGTTTATGTGTTAGAAGCATTGGAAAAGCTATATGATTAACATGAGGAATGATTCTAGTAGCAAAAATGTGCATATACTTAGGGCTTCCGAAAACTTTTTACATCAACCCGGAATGAGGTATTACAAATTTTATATCAACATAAAGGTCAACGCATCGTGAATTTATAAAACACCTTGGAAGCCTGGACCAAAGTTCAACGGCCGTTGTGTGTAGCCGTAAAAACCTGGAGCACCTTTCTAATATAGGTACATTGTGAACTACGAAGGCATTCGCGAAAATTTGCTGCCACTGAACATCCTAAGCTTTAAAGATCACTTGATGTACCCCATCATACTTAGAATTCTAATATAAAGCGATGTGTGTTCGTAGGTAAAATTAGTCTTCGAATATTAGACATGCAGCCGGATGTCATCGAACGCTTTTAATTTTTAACATATTTATTGGTTTCGCTTTAGGCGTAAATATACCGTGACTTATTTCCGGCACAAGATGACCTATGGGTCCGACTTTGGTATTTATATATGTTGAAAAATGTTATTGAATTATATGCACACGTATTTCATAGTTTTAGCTTTCAAGAGAATAACTCTTGTAACTGTGCAAACAGATAATGAATAAAACGGATGAATATATTTGTTCTTTCTTATAGCTGACTCATTTAACTGCGTCCTTTGTTCTGCGAAATAACCGTTCTATTATATATTTTGCTTGTAAGAAAATTTCCATTCGTGGCTTTATGATATTCTGGTGCAGAATTTGTTTTTTTTTATTTTGACTGTTTCAAACAATTATTATCTATGAATATACATATATTTTTCTCAATGTTGTATTCCAAAAAGAAATATATTTATTTAAGTCATATAAAACCAATATACGTATGCGCTGTCCGGTTACCATAGTAATAATAATTGTATTGTTCGTTTTTCCAAACTGTGTCAATAATTTTATTCTTCAATCTTCAATCCCACTAACCAAGAAATAAATATCCTCCTTAGTAAACAACCGGTTTTAGGAGACATTGTGCATATCTAAATATATATAACTCAAAGGTGACTGACTGCCATAGTGATCCATCAACGCACAGCCCAAACCTCTGGACGGATCGGGCTGAAATTTGGCATGCAGGTAGATTTTATGACGTGGGCCTCCGCTAAGAAAGGATTTTGATCAATTCTACCCCCAAGGGGATAAAATAGGGGATGAAAGTTTATTATTCTAGACAATTATTAAAATGCTGCCCAAAGTCACTATTCCACGCGTACGAAGTCACGGGCGCAGCTATTATTATACATATGTATAGCATAACCTGGAGTTAAGCGATTATTCTAACAAATTATGCGAGTTTGTGCTTAGGATATTAGTCAATTTGTAACAACAATATACAAATTTTTAAGAACAAGGACTAAAGGTGTAATTCAATGCACAGACGAATTTAAGATTAATTTCGTTAATTCTTTATAAGAGAAGTGATAAAAAACGTATTTGAGTATTGATACCACCAGTAAAAAAGCTGTAATTTGTAACAAAATCTGTACACACAGATGACGGAGATAATTCTGTCAGATATCTATTTCTATATAATTACTTGAACCGTTATAAAAATACAAAGTTATAAGGACAAGGATATTTTAACTTGAAAAATTTAAAAAAGAACTTACTCCACCGAAATGTACTTAATTGTACTGTAATCATTTTATGCTGATATGTATTTAACCTTAAGACTTAAAGCTTAGAATTTATAGACCGAAGAACAATGTGCTATTCCTTTGAATAAGATTATTGGCGGGGTGTCTATTCATCATTAGCGTCGGGGCATCTCAAGACGCTCGAGTGTCGAGTGGCAACTGTGGCAAGTCACGCTAGGCGGAACTAACACAGAGGCTTATCTCGCTTGCTTAGTTAGCTACTATTCTAATTGGGCTTTGAGAGCTGCTAGACCTATTTGATAGATGTATTTACTCAAAAGTTTTCATATCAACTCAAAAGTTTAAATGTTACTGCTTGACGATATCGCTTAGTTCATTAAGTGATCTTTACTTTAAAGTGGACTTTATCTTAAATTTTTTTTTACAGTATTAACAATATTTTGAGAGATTTAGAAGTGCACTGTTTCAAATATTACTATAGACATAATATAGATACATTTGTGTAAATAATTACAAACATCTAGAGTACCTACATTTACCATTTACCTAATAATATATCAATCAATTTGGAAAAAAGACGAAACATTGTATAGGTATATAGAGATTGGAATTGATGTAGCAGAAATAGCAGATTTTTGAAGAAATAAGTGTAATCGTCGGTGAAATTAATGGTCTTTCGGTATAGGATACCATTGGCATCGAGCCAAAGGTCGTGTGATAGATTTTAAAAGTGCGGCTCAAACCCATTGTCAGTGTGACTAGTGTTGAACTATCATTATTAAAGAAGATAATGTATGTTCAATTCATTGAAACTTGTATAAAAATGGATGTATTTGAAGCATTCTTAAGTATTCAAAGATTTCCACATTTAATACTGCTGAAAATATATCCAAAGAAAAATGTTTTTAATTTACACAAATACGAAATCCCGAGTCCAGTTAAAGTAATCATGCATTCTAATTCAAAATCAACTTCGAAGAAACCAATCAATATTAAACGAAGTTTCACGATTCTTGGATTTATGGTCTAAAGTTAATTTAAACGTAAACAATTATTGAGTGAAATATTTTTAATAAATAATTTTTATTGTGCCTTTTTCTCTATTTATTTTATCGCTTACATTCGCAATAGTATCTAGTATTTTAAATGCAGTCGTGTTTCCTTATTGGTGAAAATTATAAAGCTAAAAAGATGGCCATAGAGCAAAGTACCCGTCGTTTTCACGAAAAGCCGAACTTGCGCCGCCATGTCAAGCATAAATTTATTGTAACACCCATTGAGATTTAAGTAGTTCGTGTCAACAACAGCGACTTTGCGTGCGAAAGAACATTTTACATTTAAACATGTAGTGTTAGTAGGCTTTAAATATAAATTATGAATCGGAATTTTTATCCATAAAGTTTAATTGCATCTAATTGTTTTTACAAAAAGATATTTTAATTTCGTGTTACATAAGTAGTTATCGTACCAACTTTGGCTTACCTCTGTAAGTTGTATATTATTTTATTATTATTACATGTTATATAACGGCCTCATCTGCTCCTATGTTTTCTTAGACATATATATAAATGGTTGTTTCATATTCAAATCATTATTGTCAATCACGATATTACAATAACATATTTAAGTCTAAGTGCAATTATTCACAAGTTATAAGCTTATAGCGAATTCAATACGGTTAATTCTTAATTTATTTGCTATTTACGTGAAGCCGTACGTTTAATAGTTGGCAGTTGCATTTATTAGTTGTGAAATCTTAACTATACATTATAAATAGCGATGTGCGCGAACGTAGAACAACTAGCGCGGCGCGGGACGTTCACTCAAATTTATGAGTCGCACTGCGGAATATAAATTCTTGCGTGGCTCCAACGAGGGGACCGCGAAAAATTTATACACTAGGCTGGAAATATTCGGTTTTTTTTTAGTTAACAATATAATTAAAATTAATTTTAACTTTCAGTTGCATTTGCTTAGAAACGCTATCTATCCACGGTGTTGGCATTTAAAAAATATATACACGTTGAATTGAGTACCTATTTTTTTAGTCGGCAATTAAAAAAATATATGTTTCTTGTAAGATTATACACATAATGGCTGTGGCTTCCTTTTAGGTGTCTACGATTTTATTTAATTTGGAAAGGAGAGCCAATTGATTTTCATTTTAACTATACTTACTGAAAGCTGACAAAGAGCTTGCTACTAAATAGCCTGTGGAGCAAGATAATAAGTTTATAGCATGCTTTTCAAGAGCATGTTTAAAAGGAGCATGCTGATATTCCAGGGCTTAGGAGCTTGTATATGTTTATCTATAAAGACAATTTATTTGAGTAAAAGTCTAGCCACCCAGCATTATTTATTTACTACATTTTAATTTGAATATTTAATAACGCTGCTTATTTGTTTGCTTTTGCAACGTGTTTTCATTAAAAATTCATAACAGATAAAATGATTTTTATTTTCTGAAATATAGAAGCAAAATAAACGTTAAAGCTTAATATTGTGATTAATATCAAATTGTAGCCGAGTGTTACGTTTTATTATATTGGATATTTTTTCATACGACAGTACAAAAATTTTAATAAAAGTCTCATCTAAAATTTTATTAATAAATAAGTAATCGGTGCAGTAATTTTGTATTTTGATTTCATTTTATTTTCTATGTTAATTATATTACAGCGTCAGCTCTTAAAATAAGGAGGGCGTTCCTTCTAGAATGAGAAGAATATTGACAATAATCTACCACGCTGACCAAGAGGCACTTGGCAATAGTAAAGCCTGTCTCATAGTCACAGAAGTGTCAGTTTCCTGGCGTTAACCGTATATTATTACGTTTTAAAGATTAAGTATGTTTCCATGTACTTTATCATAACTTTTGTAAATGTACCTAAAAGTTTGTACTTAAGAACAAACGAGTAGAATAATCTGTAACATAAGCGGCTGAGTTTTTATTTCGCGGCGTCCAATATCTTTCTTGCGTGTTCGAGCCCATTTCATAAGATTATTTCCACTTTTTCTTTTCTTTAGTAGATGTTTGAGAGAAAATAAGTTTTATAGATATAGGAAGGAAGTAAGTGGAGTTATATAGACTTTAAGTCCTGCTACTTTGTTATCCGAGTTTGATAGGTTTAAAAAACGTTTCAAAATCAATCATTTTTCAGACAGTTAACAATTCTATATCTACCAATAAGGTAAAATTCTTTTTCAAAAGATGAAATAATAATCATGTAACTTATGTATTTTAGACTGTCAGTGTATTCGTATTCACTAAATCTTACTAAGCTTTAGAAGTTTTTTTTTTCGTCATCCAAATAAAGAGCAAGGAACAAAATGAATAAAAGAGAAATATTTTTCTTTGCAAAATGTGACAAAGAGGTGGTGCGGGATTTTTCAATGCGAAGTTATTGTCTGTGACACAAAGTCACTGTGACAAATAATGCTGCGTTTTTCAGTTTTGCAACACTAAATATCTTCGTGCCTACTATTTTATTTTTAATCTAGTACCATGTTTTTAATATATCCGTATTTATTATTAAAAATGTTTTATTGCAAGTTGGACAGCTTGTGTTGTTTTCAACTCATTAATGTTCAAGTTATCATCAAGGCCCGGCGGCTACTCCATCGCC
Organism: Passova gellias; assembly: GCA_018249975.1. Lineage (NCBI taxonomy): Eukaryota > Metazoa > Arthropoda > Insecta > Lepidoptera > Hesperiidae > Passova > Passova gellias. The sequence goes on from DWUN01003899.1 coordinate 6,772, forward strand.
CGGCTCCAGTGCAGATACGAGTACATACGAGTAGAAGGAAACACCGAATGGCTAACCGGTCTGTTAAATATCTAACCACTTTGGAGGTTAACTTAAAGATAATAAAGTGATGTAAAAGGCCCCAATGTTAACAGTTAAAATGTATTTATATATTTTTATAAGTATAATCTTTTCGAATAATTTTATATAAATTCTATTTGTCACTTAATCTGTGATATTTATTAAAAGTATGTTCGATGTAAAAAATAAAAATCAGACAAATTGTATAATATGTTGTGGAAATATAATGTAAAAAGAAAAAGTATTACTATTATTAACCACAAAATCGGCGGCTGGTAAGTCGGATGACGATTCAACCGAGATTGGGATCGTTCATCTGCATATAGCCGCAGGGTTTTAGGCTGATACAAAGCCTTGTGTTCGCTCGTCCGAATTTGATAACCTTCGCGGTTTGTCAATTCGCTGGTAGTCGCCTTGAGCGATCGCCCTTACAAAGAATTATTTGAATTCGCAAAAAGAAATGTGAAACAGATTGACTCGTTCAAATATTTTGTGTACACTGCGCACAGATGGATAATTACGAAAATAAAATGAAATTACAATAATAATTGCGTTTCCTTTAATGTTGTTAGAAATTTCATTATTCTGTTCAACCAGTCCATGTGTCGTAGTCATTCGTAGAAAATATTATAAGAAATTATTATTTGCCGCTTGCGGACATAAAAGCCTAGAAGAAATACTAAACGTATCTTACGCGTATCGTAGACTGACAGGTCAACATTATAAATCGGTCGAGTGAAGCTTTTTCTTGCTGTGATTAATCTCAGGTAGAATTTCAGTCCTTTTCGACATTGTGTACAGATCTCTTTAGGTTGTAGTATTACACATTTATTACATCATACTTACAGTAACGTATATTTGTTGTATTTTTTTCTATTCTCCTAATAAAATTTATGTATTGCAAACATCTATGGATTTATTACTCTTGAAAATCAACATAAATTCGTAACAAAGTAATATTAAATCCAGCTACAGAAGAAACACGATTTACCTTTAACTAGATTAATGATTTCATCCATCTGTCTGTTATACTTTCAGCTCGATTGCGCTGTTACGGTTTCAACAAGCACCTTGGCAAAGTTTGGTACGTGATGCCTACATATTATATATGCATTTTTATATACGACGTTTGACGATTCCGCTGGCGTCATGAAGTGAGATAAGTCATCATGAGAAATATAAACCGAATGTAAATGATGAGATTGTGATAAAATTTAGATAAATGATACAATAGCTTCTTGGACCGGAGCCAATATCGGGTGTACGTGCGTTGAAAATGATGAGTTTAAGGCCAGTATCTTTTAGAGGAAGATCTTTACGGATCGTAGATAGTCCAGTGGATATTACACATTTTCTAAAGGTATTTTCTCTAAAAATACATCGATTGCTAGGATTATACATGTGAATGATAAAATTACTTTCATTAGTATAAAATAGATTTGTGATTTTGCTTCCGTAATTTCTAGTGCGTTGTACGTTTAATACGAATTTGTAGACAATCGTATTTTCTCATTGATTGGGTTGATTGATAATTTCCAAAACACATTGCAAACAACGGTGTTTACATTTCGTAAAACAACATATAATTTAAAAAATAAACGTAAACAGGCAAAATAAATAAGAATTTAAAAATGCAGCACAACTTTTTTTTATAAGTTAGCAAGCGGAATTTCGCCTGATGGAAAGCTACGATGTGGTCTATTGCATGCTTGCCTTAACTTGTTCGACTAAATATCGCTTATAATTATAAAGTTTGATTCTTCTCTGATGTAGGTATGAGTAAACATTAATAATGAGACAACTTTCTCCTTGTGATTTCTGAAATTGATCTAAGTATTTCGGGCTTACAGAAACGGGTGAATCGAAAAACCACTAATGGTCATAATTAAGTTATACAATTACCTACCTTCAATTGATTTTTTAATTCTGGTCTCCTAACCTAATGTTTAGTGAACGCTTAAGAAGTTAGTGTAATGCTCAAATTCAGGTTGCTAGATTTCATATGTTTTTGAAACCGTTATGGAAAACTAAGACGTGTAGGTTTCCTCGAGAGTTTTTTTTTCGCATTACAGAAAGTAACATTAATTTTTTAAACGTAAGCAGTACAGGAAAAGACCTATACGAGGAATCCGATCAACCAATGTTATTACGGTTTATAATGAGTTTAATATTTAGTAAGTAGATTTGACATAAATACTATTATTTCCACCATTTGTTATAAGAGGGACTGAGTATGATATATCACATGAAGCACAATGGCCGCCCGCCGATGTATGTCCGAAAGCGGAACGCGAAGAACAGTTAGTATCCCATTAACGTCACGCGCAGGTCTGTAACGCCGCTGCCAAACAAGATTTGTGACGTTGATTTGTGGTGCTCTACCATTTTGTCATTGCTTTGTAGCGTCCTATTATCATGCGATCCAATAGCTGATGGTCAATTGTGTATTGCTTATTATATAAACGTTATATTTCTTGTATTTTAATTAAAAATGATAGCCTAATGGTTTGAAATTCGGGGATCTGGGTTCGATCTGGCACGCACCTCTGATTTGTTACGTGCGTTTTATAAGTCACATTTAAATATCACTTGCTATAACGGTGAAGGAAAACATCATGAGGAAACCTGCACACCTTAGAGATGTTATAAATTATATATTTTCTGAGGTGTGTGAAGTCTACCAATCCGCACTCGGCCAGCATGGTAGACTATGGCTTAAATCCCTCTCAATATGAGAGGAGACCCGGTCCAGCAGTGGACCAACAAAAGGATAAAAGAAGAAGAGGGAATAAAAACTGGAAGTCACAATAAGCATTTTGCTTATACACAGGTCATTTTAACGGGCTGTAGGTATAATACATAAAAATATGGTAAATCTAGTGTTTAAGATTCATAGTTCCCCAAGGCTACGTTTGTGGCTCCCAACTCATATTCCCGATTTATATCTCGCACTCGACACTCGCAATCGTTTCATCGGAAGTACTGGCCCTCGCACTCGGGCGCTCCCGACGGCGAGTCCGAGAACAAATCCAATGACAGCGACGAGTGTCGGACGCGGTTCGGGCGGCGCATGAGCCGTGGCTCCTGCCGGCAGTTGTTGGAGGAGTACCTGACGGAGGCGGGGCTGCACGCGCTGGACGCGGGCGCCGGCGCGGCCGAGGCGGTGCCCAACTACCCCGAGGTGGCGCTGCTGCTGCAGCAGTCCGCCAGCATCTACGGCCGCAAGGTTGACTGCCTATACCAGGACGTGCTGCGCGCCAGCGACTCGCTGCACCGCAGCACGCAGTAAGTGCCCGCCCGAGCGCGGTCGGCTCGGGACACCGAAGCGATATATTTTATGGACGACGCTTCTCAGTATGGACGAATGCTTAAAATATTGTTTTTTTTTTTAAAAAACCGGGAAATATCGAGTACATTATGAGATATGCTTCGAATATATGACTAATGAATGGTTTTATCCGCGCTTTACAAATATTGTATTACGATATTGTTCCTAGTCCGCTCCGGTGTCGGCCCCGCCGTCTGTTTTGCACGTAACGTACGTCGCAGACTACATCTCGCCGGCTGGCGACCTCGCGGGACCGCGCGCCCAAAGAAACTTATTACTGTTTTGATTTAGTTATCACTACATTGTATAAAACAAAATCGCTTTCTCTGTTCCTATATCCCTATATATGCTTAAATCTTTGAAACTACGCAACGGATTCTGCTGCGGTTTTTTTTAAATAGATAGAGTGATTGAAGAGGAAGGTTTATATGTAAATATATAGTAGAGAAATACTGTTATAATTTATATGGCAGAACGTTTGCCGGGTCAGCTAATAAATTATAACCGGTTCCCTTCGATACGCTGCTAACGCTTGTTTTAAATAATTTGTCACGCCGTTACTTCACAGACGAGCCTGTCTAAAACTAGGAACAATGTTTTATGTAATCGATTCAAAAATATTTCAATATCGAGGATCGCGCGCCGTCGCAGCGTGGTAGGCTGCGGCCTACATCCCTCTCATTACGAGAGGAGACCCGGTCCGGCAGCGGGCCGGCGGATGGACTGGCGGGCACGGCGCCCTCCCTCCCTGCCTCCCTCCCTCCCGCGATACAGTGTATTTTACACGCAAAAGCAACAAACCCATCGCTTTAACCCCGCTCAAAGTATGGCTCACTCGAAATACATCGAGCAAACATTTGATCGGTGATAATGTAGGCACCGCCGCCGCATTCGTTACGGAAATCATTATAATAATGTGACGCAAGAAAGAGATACGTCAACGCTCGGGCGCGGGCCGGTACTCTGAACGCCTTGGGATTATACAGGTTCCCAGATTAGTATGCGAACATTCGATAACTGCGGCATCGCGCCGGGCGACGCGCGGGGCGCCGCAAGAATGTCCGAAACGTCGTGCGCTCGTTGCGGACTTCCAAATATGTTTACGAATTCTCTCGCCTGCCTGTGCGCTGGTGACTCGCCGACGGACGCATTTTGTCGAAAATTAATGACAGTAGCTAAAATAAATAATAGTTTTAAAAAACTAAAAACACGCTTTTTATAGAAAACCGAACTAAAAAATAGAAAATAAATTTTA
>DWUN01003900.1:0-11413 GCA_018249975.1 Passova gellias
ATGAATAGGAGAGGAGCAGCAATAAAAAATAATTTATATGGCAGAACAACGTTTGCCAGGTCAGCTAGTCTCTAATAAAAAGCAAATGAAAATTTTACTTTTATATGGAGCAAAGGTGTAATAACGCTTTACCATTTTTGGAATTCTACTACGTGTGGATTAGTAATTTATTACAATAGATAAAAATGTTGGTCCTTATAACATTCATCAATACTGAGATGAAATATCTTATATTCCCCAATTACAGCGGCTAGCTTAATGGATTGACCAAAAGATGCGAATTTTCAAATATATCTTTTCCACTTAAAAGTATCTTATTATTCTTATGACTATTGAAGTCGAGTGTTACATTTGTCAATTTAATGTAATAATGTGCGTTTTAAAAAATTAAAAGAAGTAAATTAGAAATGTCTGTTAAGTTAAATAGGAAAATATCATGAGGAAACATGCGCGCGCACCTCACAGTTTTCCCCAATGTTCTCTCTAAAGTATAGCAGTGACGTGAATATTCAATGTAAAGTTTGCCAAGTTGCAATTGATCAGCGTGCTAGACTACGTCCTTGGGCCCTTTGAAGAGCCCCGACTCCAACAGTGAAACTACAAAACTTTTGAAAAAAGTAAAAGAACAAAACACATACTATTAATAAAACAAGGATTTATTACATCCTATGATTTAGCGCGCGAGGTGGACAAACAAACGCGCGTCCATTGCGACGGAAACGTCACGTCTCGCAATAAGATAACGTAGCTAAGTGACAAGTTTAATCCTATTAGTAATTAGTACAGCCCACCTTGATCCAGGATGAATTAGTGAAATAGCCCTACAGCAAAATGTGTGGCAATCTTCAACTCGAACACTTACAGCTCTTTTAATTAATCATACATTTATCTCAATGCCCATTGAGAATTCATTACTATTATTATATTATTTTTCAATGGTCAGTGACTGCTGAGCCAGAGATTCTAGGTTCAAGTCATTAGTAATATTTTTTTTCTGTCTTATTGTGAAAAAACTATGTAAATACTCGCAAGTATATATTTAGAAATGCCCTACATACTCGTATAAGTTTGCCAGGTCCCAGGTTATAAGATGAATGAGCCAGGTTTCGAACCTAAATTCTCCATAGAGAGAGGATGAAGTCTAAATTACCAGGCTACTGATGCCAGAAATTGAAAAGTTTATTGTATATAAATTTGACCGTTCTAGTCGATAAGCGCATCGATCAATCTGTACTAACAAAAATAGTTCAAATGTTATTATAACATTTTTATACCATATACAATGTTAAGTAACCTAACATACATATTTTTTTTATTTTAATTACGTTAAAGTGTTCGGAAACCAATTATTTCGTCGTTATAGATAAACTATGGCCTGTGATAAGAGCCACAAAACGCTATTAAAATAACTCAAGATAGATAATAATCGTTTTTATTCTTTACCAAACTTTAAACCAATGAAGTTTTATTTTCCGTGATGTATAACCAGCCAATATTAACATTCTTCTTAACCGTCGAAAAACGTAGAGTAGCACATAGACAAAGGAAGTAGAGATTGATGTATAATGTCCAACCGTGTTCTTGTCTATGGGCATTCTTTCGAGAAATGACGCCATCAGCGTCTACGAATCTGCTTATTTACTACACTAATTTATAACTGTGCCTCCTGAAGTAATCAAATGTGTAAAAGTGCGGCGTTATGTCAACAAGAGACGCCCCATGCTTGACATATTGACAGGACAAAGAGATCGCATGCGGTCGCAATAAATTTATCTACCGCATCGCTATGTTCCGCGAGACGACGGTAGAATAGTATTGATAGGGTTTTTGGTTCATTAAAATTTTCATTCAAACTGAGTAGCATCCACATGTTATTATTAGTATAAAAAAGGAATAGAGTCTTACATTAATACATCCGTTAAACAGTTACCATGTATATTTTATCCGAACTTTGTGCCTCGTAAAATCAAATGTATGTACCTACTATTTGATATACGAAATAAACCAGTTTCGTTGGAAATTATTTAATTCTAAAGGGAAAAGACTTTTGTTTTAATAATCAAGTTGCTTGCATTATGACATCAAATAATTATATTGCTTGGTTTCATGCCAAATCCGACATAATACTACAGATAAGATAATGTCATTCGCACTTCAGATACAACCTTACAATACGTTGGACATTGGTAAGGTAAGTTAAGCAGATAATAACTTATAAGGTATGTGTAATGAAATCGCTATCTTACAATTTTACCGATAACTAGTCGTTTGGCACCATGGTAGAATAAAGATGATTCAAGTAGCAGTAGCTTTTGTATAGAAATGTATCGACCTTAGACTGCTGCACTTTTTATGCTACTAAGTAAACATCCTGTAGAGAAGATGCAATATATGAAAATAAACACATTGAGAAAATAGAGTCAGTATACTTATAAATGGAAAATAGCAGCTTGCAGTTATATTGTATTTGTTTTTGATTTTCCCTCTTCGAATACGTTAAATATGTTTAAAAAAAAGGTTTAAGAAACATTTTTTAGTAAAACAAATATTGCAAACAAATATATGAAAGAAACAAAATACCAAATCTTGGTTTCCTAACGTTAAACGCCTGTCACTACAAAGCGCCCTCTGTATCCCGTATCGTTCACATGTCACTGCTGAAATTGATGTCCTTTGTCTCGCGGTGTAAATCTACGCCCGAGAAGGGGAACTTTCCGCGTCTATTAGGCGCTTGTCCTTATTACGGCGGCTGGCGAACAATAATTCATTGATTTAAGTATGTATAATTAAAGTAATCCTGTGTAAAATTTTTTTATCATATCTACCTTATAAATTAAGTCGGTGTATCAATTCCTGTGCGCAGATTGTATTAACATTATATTAATAGATAGAAAAGCTGTTTCTGTAGATACCGTATAACTATGCTATATTTATTCAAAATAATGGATAATAAGCACCGGTTAAGTGATATAAATCGCATAATAAATACATTAGAATAAATTTTGCGCAAATTTTTGTAACCAGCAAAGTAATTATAGCACATATCTATATACTCGTATGTTCGCCACGGCTGACGGAAATCGATGAGGTAGAAACAATTTTTGTAGCCAATACCTTAAACATCTTTTCATGACTGAAAGTGTGGCTACACGTGTTATGTGTGATAATGGCTAGACATTAAGATTATTTATTTATGGTTTTGAAAATATAAATGAGCGCACGACACTTCTGACTAATGAACGTAGGCAACAGTGATCTGTACAAATTATTTTGGTAATTGATTTTTAAATTTAGGTACATTCGATATCACTACATAAAATGTAGGTAAATATTATGCATGTACTTGAAACTATCTAATGTAAACAAGCGAGTTGCAATAGTAATTTCATGTAGAATAAAAATAAATACATAGTTAAGATAAATTTAGAAAATTCTTAGGTTCCTGTCACTTATTATTTCAATATAATTATTTTTGCAGCTAGTAAACCAAAAAAGTGATTTAAATCAAGATTTTTTGTTTTGAAAAATATTTCGGCTTTGGAAAAGTATTTATTTTACTACATAAATAAACTAAGCATAAACTTTATAAATGTGTATCATTATACGACATGAATTTTAGAACTTCGCGTGTTAAATAAAAAGAAGCAAGTGTTTTAAAAGAAAAAACCAACACACATTTCTTAACAGCTTCGTTGTAGCTGATGTAAATTGAGCTCTTCACTCAGACAAAAAAGAAAAGGAATAAGAATATTATATAGAAACATATGAATACAATTGTGTAATTACTAACCATCCGAGGAAATTCGCATACGTTTGTTAAAAATAAGCAGACCAAAAATTCTTGGGCATCGGTTGCTTACGCATAGATCGAGTAGAGGGAAGGAGGGAGTTCATATTTATTAAGGCCACATTGCAAACTTCACCTTGCTGGTCTCACACACACACACACTGGTCTCTAGTATTCCTTTGTTAAATAACTTTTTATTGAAATCTCTTTAGTTATTCTAGAGAAAGACAAGTTTTCTTGTAAGACTGATATTAATCCAAAATATCCATATAAATACATTTTATTTGGTGAATAGTTTTATAGATGTTATAGTGATTATAGTTATTAATTTTATATCAACGCATAAATCTCAGGAAACGCTTTAATTATGGTTAGATGTGTTCACAAGTATGAAACACAATAGATGGTGCTAGTATTTTTAAATTATGGTAATTTAAAGCCAATCTGTACATACTAGGTTCAATAAAAAACATCCGCAATCAACAATATATAGCGAGTGATGTCTCACCTATACACCAGCAACGATTTATTTCATTTTAGACCTTATAGCTCCCAAAATAACGTTAAATATAAAGTATCATCTTTACATACGACTACCTAAGCGTACCGGTTACGTATAGGCGTTACTGTGTACTCGCAAACATTTTTTTATTACAACCTCGATGTGATATTACAGATATTATTAAGGCTATCTAACCTTATGTTATTATAAGTCTACTGTTTGCAATACTTATTACCCATATACTTATAATAAAATTTGCCAGTACTTTTTTTAATTGGCTTATCTTTTTGCCTGCTTAATGTCTTCAAGTGATTGCGGATTACTTATTTGTGAATATGTAATACCGTTTATTGTCCATTTCACCACATTAATCCACTGACGATCGAAACCTCTCTTCCTTGCTTTACGACTCTTGAATTTTAAATCGCCTTCATTATACACAGCGTACGACCGACGTTCGTATAATTCAACAGAGATTTATGCAGTACAGAAAGTTGACAACCAAGTCCTTTTAGCCCATGGATTATATTAAAGGCTAAAACTAATTTCCTGGTTGTTAAATATCTGGTGTCATAAGAATTATTGCATCCCACCGATGTCCACTATGTGATATGGAATGTTACTTAATGCTATCAAAAAATTATAAGTACTTAGTTCCTTGTCGTACCTATTATAATCCCGCAGAGTAGGTACTTAAGTTATTAAAAAACGAATGGAATCAAGAAAAATGTAAACAAATGAAGTAAAATTCGAGTGTTGTACCTACAAGCACCTATTTAGCAGGATTGTTAGCTGACGAAACCTTGGCATTTAAAGTGAATAAAAAGACGAGACTAAGCATTCACTGCTAACCATTTATGAAACGACTCTTAAACTCTTATACCCATTAATAGAATTTTAAAAATGTCGAATACAATCCAATAAGGCATATAAGGCATGTACATACTTATACTTCAAACTTATTTATATTATTACTAAACGTCCTTGTAATTCTCATAAAAATTGTAATGCACCAACTGTGGAACAAATAATAAGCAGATTTTGTTTTCGTCTATTTTATGTTCTCGATTCGCCTAAGTATCGCGAATGAGAATTAAAATCAAACTTTTCACAGTTATCACCCATTGTTAAACGAGCAGTGTGGCTGAACATAATATTACATTATATTTACGTAAGTGAGGAAGGTTACCTATTAAGTAAGAATAAAAAATCCGACAGCAGTCGCGACCTTCCACAACAGGTAAATTTGAACCGGAACTAAAACATGTGTAGGTAAATGTACAATAAGATCCAATTGAGTTAAAGGGTACAACACGTTATAAAAAGGCTAGTAAATAATTACCACGTAAATTCACCTTTTTTTTAATTACAGAACAATTAGTGGCGGGTGTTATATATCTTATTATATCCCTGAAAAATATATAGTAAGTAGTTTCTGCAAGTTGATTATAAGTTTGCAACTTATAATCGGCAAAATGCAAATTTAAAGTAGACTGAACTTCTATCAGAGAACCGCCAAGGATACGGTAGCACCTTCGAGAATTTTGAAAAAGGAACATCTTGGAACACCTTGTTCTTGTTATTTAAATAACCTAAGTACGTCTGTATCTTCACATCATACCTTAATAACTGGGGACAATTCCACACACGGCTATCTGATTCCAAATGAAACAATTGAATGCCTGTGTTATGGTAACCGGATAGCTGATAAACGTACATATACACATACAATATAACACTTATATAGATATTTTTATTACGATCAGATACAGAACAAACACATGTGCTCATCATACAAATGTTTGTTCTGGGTGGGAATCAAACCCACAATCTCCGGGTTTTGCAGTCAAGGTGTCTAACCACACAACAACGATGCCAGTAAAATACCTCGGTGTTGATATTATAATTATAAGCAAAAGTAAAAATTAACTGTAACGTTAAACGTGTGCGTCTCCCCTCCATATTCGGCTGTGAGAATTCTAAAATATATTGTAGGTATAATACTTTGCTGCAATTAATACAAAAGCCTAATTAATACTCCTGCATCATGTCACAATACGATATTACGCTAAAGGATGCTACAACTTGAAATTGCTATAGTCCACCTCATGTCATAAGTGGGACCTTATTTATCTTCGTAAACGTCAGAATGCGCTAACGAAATGATTGTTTACAATATTGCGGTCAGTAGTGAGTTACGCTATATCAGTGATGACTAAAAGGATTCTGCCCACGAGTTGGAAGGACTAAGCTTAAAGGCAACAGGTTGCGGCCATGACTCAATCCTTCGATGATGTAATGCTTCGTAATTGATTCGATGATTCGCTCCTACCCGTACAATATGCGAATAGTGTTTTCATATGCAAACACGAGATTTATCGATAGCATGAAGATGCTAATCAAATTTTCATTGTCGATTTCTGCGGGCGCTTCCGTGGATTGCTAAATTTAAGAAAAGTACGAAACATATAGCAAAAACTGACTGAATAGACACGAAAAGAATATAATTTTTGTTATATGCTTATAATATTACATTGAAGGTAGCATTTTTTATTATTTAATGTAAGCGTGCATTTTTCGCTAGAAAATTGCGCAGTTCCATTAGGATTGTCCTAGTTCGTTTACATTTAATTTCCATCAATAACATTTTATAATTCACAAATTCGTTCATTACGTAATTGAAACGCTAAAATCAATGACATGAATCAGTCGAGATTGGTTGATTTACGCAGCAATATATTCTTGAATACAGTCATACAATCATCGACATTGCCAACAGAAGCGTCTATAGCGTCGCGACCGCAACTCTTGACGTCACGCCACGCGCGTAATCCATGACGTGCAAAGCCGATTCACAGTTCAGCCAAACTCAAGTGACATAGAAAGTGATTTATCTCGCTTCTTGCTCTAATAATTAACGAATCTTGCGTTGTTATAACAATTTTTGTATGAAACATTATGATTGACCTTGAAACCGGGTGCTTCTGAGAAGTACACCACAATATTATGTTTTCATTTTTGCTTGTTTACGCAGTTTAAAAGTATTGCTTGCGTAAAATCTATTTCAAGGTTCAAACTTCCATATAAGCTTTATTGTCTAGAATATATGAAACTGAACGGATTCCACTATATCTTCAAGAATGACATCGACAGTAAAAATCCTTTTTTTTCTCTTCTATTAGCATAGAAAAAGCAGATTATGCGTATTTTGATCTTATTCATCATCAAGCCTTTTCGTCCTAGGTCGTCATTGGACACGGATATTGTTTCATATGAAAAAAGTAAGGGCAAATGCGTATTTGCAGAGTGCACACGCCTTAACGAACATTAAATAGAACTCTAAATTATATTGGTTTTGCCAAAATGTTTGCGATTATTGTTATAACAAATGATAGAAATTTTTTTTGTAAAATCAAAAATATGAGCCAGTATTCGATCTGAAAATACCCGAAGTGCGGGGCTGATTTAAAAATGCATAACCAACACGACTTTTTGCATAATAATAATCAAAGCGAATTGATCAATCAAGCTTTTTTAAGCTTTAACCAACGAATATAAAAAGTTCTAAATAACTGTAGGTATACGTTATGTACAAGGCCTAATTCTTTATCATTTTTTGTCTGCTTAGTTTTTGCTAATGCATTAGATCATATTTAATTCTGTTATTCCGTCAAACGTAATCAATTAATCCTTTCATCGTAGGTAAGTAAGCGACCTGACGTATGCAGATTTAAGTTTTCATATTTAATTAAAAATTACCACCAATTGCCTTGAGTTGGCTATGTTTCAAGTTAAAGTAATGTAACGGACTATGATAGAGTTCGTCAGGCTTACCAAAAGTTTATGGACAAAATGTACCAAATACTTAATTTGTAGCCCTGTAATTTCATACAGGTTTTCAAATCAGTTATGTAATAGTATCAAAGGGAATAGGAGTATTTTGATATAATTAACGTAACGTAACTAATAAGAGTGAAGCCGTTCTGTAATAAAAGGGTCGTAATGTGGACACGACGTTAAGTTTAATTGAACATTGGATAGCGTTTATAAATTAAATTCTTTGAGGCACTTAGCATAGGGTTACCATGCGTTATGGTTGACAGAACCTTAGCCTGATGGGTTAATTAGTCAAATTAGCTACGTCCTTCGAAACAGAATACAACAGCATTGTGCATTTTTGTGAACAAAACACCACAAATGAATGCAGTAATTATACAAATGGACAAATATCAAAGATACTATTTAGCTGTAGTATAGGTACTATATCACGATATTACATCACGCAAATGTTTGACCTGGGTTTGACAGGCACGCGGCCTCGGTTAAGCAGATAGGTTCTCTAACCGCAAGACCAAGACAGCTAATAGGCCGGCCAAATCTTTTCACATTAGTACAAGTAAAAAAAAGATATGTTATAATTATAATGAGTTTTCCAAATATCCTCCATGCTCACAAGCCATAGCAGCCCTAGCAAGCCGCTGTGCTTGAAGCTTTGCATAAAGTTCACGCGTTGCTAATGTATTCCACGACGGCTGAGCTCATAGCCTTTAATAGAATTCTCAATCGGCTCAAATGTTCCAACGGTATTATACACATTAGACAACATGGGGAAACTTTAAACCACAGATAACTATTCGGTAGAGTCAAGCGAATAAATGTAGATATATACAAAACAGTGAATATACTGAGTTGTTGGAAAACTCGAGCACAAGAAAGTAAATAAACGTGAAAAGTTTTTGAAGAAAAAGTATCAATTTTCAGAAATCTTCTAGTTCCGGTAACTTCGGCGAATTCAGGTGAATAAACGAAAAGCAAATTTTCGATAAAAATTTTGATTACCATTTTAATTTAATAAAATCTGTCATTGCGTTATTATTTTAGAATACGATAAACGCAAAAAAATTGCCTTTGCTTGACCCGATCAAAATTTTCCATAAATTTACTTAAAGATTTCACGCAAACTCTGTTGAAATATAACTGTGATATTTTATTTCACTCTACAGTTTTAAGTCTCTACTTTGACTTAGCGCTGACTTCATAACGAAAGGTGTGTCGCTTTGGAATTTGTTGTAGCTAGGAACAACTAATTTCTTCATTATAATAATATCTGTCAATATACGTAATAAATACTTTAATTATTACTTTATAACAAACTGTGACGCCCATTACACAAACGACATTATGTCATATTCTATAAAATTACTTTGCAAATTGTTCCGTGTAGTTTGTGAGTTATAGCCACATTAAATAAATTATTTACAGTTATTATAAGTTGAACATAAGATCCTATTTTACGACTATTTAAATTGCAAAATTTAATAATGCAGGGGTGTGTTAATAACAACAAATTGTTTTTTGATAAAAAGAATAAAATATGGAACGTATCCGTATACCTGATGACCAATACTTGTTAGGCCGAGTTAATTATAAATATTTTATGTGAGACATCAGACAATGAATACGCAATAACACAAAACTCAATTTTACGAATTTTACATCTAATGGTGATTTGATGTCGTGCTATAAATGACACTGAAAGCTTCTCAATCTTGTATTGAATTGTACCCTATAATTTTATTATATATTTTTATGTTTTTACCGTGCACATACAAAAAAGACAAACTTCGTTGCGTGTACATTTATGTAAAGCAAAATACATTCCGTACGTTATACAAGAAAACCGGATATGCAACAATTTACGCTGCAGCAGGCTGAAGAGTTACCAGTGCAGCAGGCCTCCCACAATATAAGTATGAGCAATACCTGGAAACATTAATTCACCTGTTTTCTTTGTATCGATTCTATTACCCTTTGAAATCGCAAGTTCAAAGCCTTCGACGGAAATGCATTCTAGCGTAGGCATTGCAATCTGTTAATCTGTATACTAATGTTATTGTACGTACGTGGCAATGAGTTCCGGCTAACATTGAGTTGATAGGGTTGTGAGATTATTATAAATAAATATTATATAGTGTATACGAAAATTTTAAATAAATGCGAAGTATAACAAATCATATACAGAAAGTAAAGGAATTTCTACTGTTACTGATAACCTTTCAATAGTATTTGTTATATCTTGAATGATATGGAGACTCTCTTAAAGACGATTTCGCAAAATAATACGATGTACTTACTCTACGACTATAACTCTACTAGGGGATCCTCATTTCAATCACAAAGTAAAACCTAGAAACAATTCTCCCCGCATGAATATCTTCTGTGTATTAGGTATTTCGTATAGATAAAAAAGAAGACGTTATGCAAAATTAAATGCAAGTATATAACACAACCATATTACTAAAAGCTATTTTATAATTTAAATATCAAGGTACCTATGGATGCAGTTAAACAAATTTATTTAATTAGGAATTTCAAATAATAGTTTACTAAAAATATTTTGCGCTATACTGTTAATTTTAATTAATAATTCGTTCATATCTATCTTATACTATTTAAACATCCTTCGTGCATTTATGCAGTACCTACTTTTAACTCAGTTTTTACTTCTCGGAAACGTGCGTAGGATAAATAACGCGGATATTTTCGTTATCCTCATTACGTATTACTTGAGTAAATTGTAATTATATCTTAACTATAATAGCAAAAAATACTGTACGTATCTACTGTTCAGCTCTTACTCAAACAGATGCAAAATTAATTCATTACCCTCATTAAACAATCATTTTATACGACAATTATGTATTGACTTAAGAACGTATATATCAAAGTATGTACTTTGATTTTCCAGTCGTCATTGTGCAAACTTGACAAGGCACGTCAGGATATATACATATGTATATGTGTCTAGTAGTAGCTGCACGGTGAGAGATGGATGACGTTCGTGGAGATCATTGATATACAATATTTGAAATGTCGATGTATTGTCTATAGATCACAAAGACCTTACTATGCCTAATTAAGATACCATTTGCGCTGCACCATCATCGCGATTACCACTTTTTCAAAAACCTTCATATAAAAGATTTATAATCGTAATTATATGAACATTTTTTTATTTTCATATCGTAAAAATTTTGTATTTTATGAAATACTAGCTGACCCGGCAAACGTTGTTCTGCCAGATAAATTATAACAGTATTTCTCTACTGTATATTATCCATATA